>APFE030353951.1:40215-82715 GCA_000404065.3 Pinus taeda
CGCTTGAAGGAGATCCGTAGAACAATGGGAAAGAAAGCACGTCAAAAGAAGAAGACAACTCAAAGGAACAATGACAGTCTGCCGGTGAGTGGAAGCAAGTATTCAGATCCTGAATCACCTCAGATTGAAGATGGACAAGCAAATGAAGCATCAGATAAAAGCATAGATCAAGAAGATCTACCTAGCAAAAGGGAGAATGCCCTCAAAGAAGAAATTATCAGCTTAAAAGCTCAGCTGGAATGTGCTTTCATAGTTCGTCAAATGCTGCAGGTGCTGAATGAAGAACAAGAAACTTTGAAGAAGCAATGTCTGGAAAGGGAAGAACAACATCAGGATGAGGTAAATATCTTGAAAAGTAAATTAGAAGAGAAGGATAAACTATTGCGATTTTCAAGATAGTACTAAGATTTTGGATGATATTCTTAGTAGTCAACGGTCTCCTGCTATCAAAACTGGTCTTGGCTTTCATGAATCTATTGAAGGTGAATCTAGTTCACAAAGTAAGACAAGAAACTCTAATGCTAAATCTGAAAGGCTCAACAAGGAGATGAAAGGTCAATCCCATCAGCAACCAAGGAATGAAATTCCTCAAAGAAAATCTTTTGCTCCTAATTATGGAAGTGATAGATGATTATTTCCTTCGATGAATAATGTTGAATGTTATGTATGTCATAATCATGGACATGTTGCAGCTAGATGCAGAAGTAGAATGGTTCAAGACCATCACACAAAAGGATCTTTACATTCCAGATATTTCAGAGGATATTGTTTTGCTTACAATATGTATGGTCACAAAGCTGTTGATTGCTACAGAAGGAATAAGAAACATATAAGATGTTATGCATGTAACAAGCTTGGACATATAGCAAAAGAATGCAGGAGAAGATTTTGGACACCATACCAAAAGGAGAAAACATCATCACAAATGAAGATATGGAAGAGAAAGGAAGTACAACCAGAAAGAGGTAATATAGCAGAATACACAGACATGACAGACTTAGAGGAAGCTGAAAATGTGGAACCTCTGTGTTCTAAATCTCATACGTGTGTTTCATGAAGACAAGTCGCGTATATACGCAAGTTATATGCTGAAGAGTTGCGTATATGATGTTCTGAAGAAAAGCAGCAGTACATAAGTCTGATATGGTTCAGCCACTGTTTTGATGATGGCATGGCACAAGTTCAGGGGGAGCATATACTTCAAATAATGCATTGTTGGCATTATGGTTAGAAGTTCTTGGTGATGATGCTTATTTTTCTTGACCAAAAGAATGGATTGCAGGTTACAGATCTGGATGCTAGATGCTTATAATGAAGATCATATGGTGTATGATCGCTGCTGATAACTATCATGGTCTTGTTAGGTCCTTGGTCTTTGTGCATCATATGATGTATTTTGTTACCCCAATATGCATGGATGGATGATGTAATGAGTCATGTATAAACTTTTGGTATATCCCCATTTGGTTGGGTGGATGAGTTAATATTTGTATATCCTCACTTGGTTGAGAGATGGATGTATGTATGAGTCTTTGGTGATAGGAAGGTCATTCATAATAGAGTCATGTTCTTCTTGTAGAACATCTTTTTGCAGATCTTGCCTACAGTCAGGGGGGGCATGGACAAATTGGTACACCTTGGCATATACAAAGGGGGAGCTCAATCAGAAACTTCAGCATATACTCAGGGGGAGTATGGATAGCAGAATGTATATCAAAGAAGAGAATACCTTGGTCCGCCCTTTGCCCTTGATGTCAAAGGGGGAGAGTGACTTCGTCTAGTGGTTGCCATCAAGTCCAAAGGGGGAGATTGTTGGCATTATGATACAGGTGTTGTCCTTGATGGCAACTCACTCAAAGGTATGATATAGGTGATGGCAACTTAATCAGATGGCAGATCTAGTGCAGTAGGTCAAAAGAAAGGTATACGCGGGTTAGACTTGATGAATGCACGTATACGTACACACGCAGGTTCATAGAAGGAAAGGAGCGTACATGTCGGAAACCATGGTTTTGGTCCATGGTATTGGTCCATGGTATTTGGTCTGAAGTAACGACCCCAGGTATTGGGTCCAAGGTATTGGTTCGACATGGTTTTGGACCATGGTATTGAGAGAAGCCTAAACCTATATAAGGAGAAGATCATTAGGCCAAGATAAGGTGAAAGTGTGCAAGTGATGAATGTCTGATGAAGGGTGAGATCTAGATGCTAGTTATGGGTTGGTGATGCCTAGCTTGATCTGAACCAAGGTTGCACTCAAGTGGAGGATGATGAACGATGGAACGGGATCTCAAGGCTTGGAATGAGTATCTTTATATGGTTTGATTATGGATAGACTAGATCTATTGACGCATGTTTATTGTATGAATGTTATGATCTGGGTATGTTCTGATGTCTGAATAGCTACAAAGTTATGAGTTAGAATTTGCATATTTGTACGCGGGTTGTCTTTGGTAAAAGCGCGTATACACGTAGGTTGGGTTCGTCCAAGTAGCATATACAGTATGAAGTATGATATTTGAAGTTGTTATTGGATCTGGTTGTTGTTGCAGAGTTATGTAGTCTGTTCTGTGTTTTGGTGACTGTGTTGTTGACAGGGTTTCAGTATTGGGTGATTCAGAGATTGATGATGCAGGTTGTATTGCTATGTTGATTGTTTTATGGGTCCAGTATGAAAATGTATGAAACGTGGTCCCTGGATGATTGTAGGCCGGCACCTACGTACTGGTAAACATATTGGCCAGTACAAGAGCTAGGGGGTTGTAGCTCCCTTCCAAGAGTAGCTGGAAAACGAGTGAAGGTTGGAGCCTTCAGTAGGTCAGCGCCTACATACTAGTAAATGAAACGACTAGTACAAGAGCTAAGAATGTTGTAGCCTTCTGCAGGTAGAAGCCTGCGTACTGGTAAAGGACTGCACCAGTACATTGTAAAAGAAGTTTCTTATTAAAGGAAGATAGAAACAAATTGCAGCAGGTGGTTTTCACCCACATTGGGTTTCCACCTTATATCATGGTGTTCATGTGTGCTCTTTATGTGTGATGATCTGTTCTATTTACTGTTCATATGTTCTGATGCATTCACTGAAGATGAACTAACTAAATCATAAAGGTTATTGGATGTACGCTAGTTGCTTTTAACACAGTCGCGTATATACGCAGATATCCTTAACTGAAGTAGCGTATATGAATCTGAGTATGAAAATGAAAAAGTATCTGATTTGATAATACAGATTCACCCCCCCTCTCAGTATTATTTCCAACAACAAGCATGAAATAACATTGTAGGGTAAAGGAAATCTAGTGTGTGGTAGATTTACTTCTAGAGAAAACACAAGCAAATTGCAAACAACAACAATTCAATGCAAAAAAATTTAATGCATGCTATATTAATGCTTAACTTGGCTTCCATAGTAATGTTCCACATTTGAATGGACTTCCCAAAAGATTGCATTCTGTTTATATAATGGTTCATGCATCTCCAGTAAAAACTAAAAGTTAGATGCCAAAGGTGTTTGTCAGATGTTACTTATGAATGCATAGATAAGATTGGTGCACTTCATATATTCTCATTGCAATACTTAATGTTGAATCTAACTCTTCAATTGTCCATGAATTTAGTTTTAACTCGTTCAGATCTCTGTTTCTACAGAATGGAGCTCAGTAGATGCACAACACTTTGAGTGTTATTATTCATTAATTTTTGTACTCTTGAATTGGAATTGGTTTAGGTAGCTACATAGCAACTTTGAGTTTTATTCCAAGTTTGGGTACTTGTCTATGATTTCTGGCACATGTGCAAGTCCTGAAAGCATGAGAATACGCAAGAATAAACTATTGGGATAAATACTCATTTCATTATAAGGACTTCTCTTACATTGATGTCACACTGTCAGCAAGGACATTTGTAGATAACTTGACACAAAGAAACAAGCAATCGAATTCCCCTGGAATGAACTTAACTTTCCATATGCCTAAAAGTAGAGGCAATAGCTAGCTGGAATCTGATCCATGAAAATGCCCATATTATCATCCTATGCTTAGTAGTGCTTGCAAGGAAATGGGTTGGGCACATGTTTAAAGTCTGTACAATAAAAAAAAACACCCAGCAATCTGAACAGGCAATAGGATATCAGTTTACCCAGTCAATCTAATAATGTAGCACATGTGGACTCATCTTGAGATTGTTATCTTGAGTTTACTGGTTGTTTGACTTGTCAAGTGAAGGATATTCCCTTGGATTATGTGTAATCAATGGGCTGGGATCTTGAGCACTAAGGAATGAGATGAACTTGTAGTTGATTTTATCTCACTAACGGTAGCACTGGTGTATTCTAGCTGTGTAAGTGTCATTTGATGAGGTTGCAAATTTTCACATATTACAAAAATACGTCAATATATGGCAAGATCTACTGTGTGCCTGGTGGTAGAGGGAGTAAAACTCCATTAGCACCAAAAGACACAGGTACAATAGACAATGAAGATGACCAGTTTTTTCTATCTTACTGATGCAGAGACCCAGTTGTTGCCATAGAAGTTCAACACTAAATTTAGACTCTTGATTGTAATAACACTTTCATCATGATCTCGATAAGGTAGTACCTATTCATCCTTTTCCTTGTTAAGTGAGGAAGCAAGAGAGCTCAAGTCCTGAAGTACCCTAAGAATTGCAGCACTCAACATTTTACTTGAAAGAAGCATGGTGTTTGCCTCAACAAAAACGCTGGAGTTCACTCATTGCAACCTTGCTCAATCGTTTAATAGCATTTGGCAATTCGGTGATGAAAATATGTCAATGGGGAGGTGCCAGTTTCACTAACTTAAACAATACATCTACAACAAGAGAATATACAAGGTCTAACAAAGCTTCGCATGCCAGCAAGGATGATAACAATCTAAACTCTATTCTAGGAACATTGACCAGCATTGTTCATAAAATGTCGGTCTCACCTCAGCACAAGCACAGAACCGAATCATCACTGTGGTGTACACTTGTGCTGAAGAAACCACAAATATACATCGAAATGCAAGCTAACAAATGTCCTTGCTGACACTCTCTTTGTGTCAAGCTATCTACAAATGTCCTTGTCGACATTATGACATCAACGTAAGAGAAGCCCTTATCATGAAATGGATATTTATTCCAAGAGTTTATTCTTGCACATTCTCATGCTTTCAAGGCTTGCATATGTGCTAGAGATCGTAGACAAGTACCCAGACTTGGAAGAAAACTCAAAGTTGCTATGTAGCTACCTAACCCAATTCCAATTCAAGAGGTACAGAACTTAATGAGTAATAACGCTCAAAGTGTTAAGCTGCTACTGAGCGTGCACGGGTCAGCAAGAAGAGAATTAGGTGAGAGAGAAGATGTTGGAGCAAAATAAAGATCATTGACATTACAAAAAAGTCACAAGAGTAAGATCTCTTGATTAGAGATCAATGATGGTTGGAGGACATGCGACATGGTCTTGAACATGACCGTCATGGTTTCCCAAATGTGGTGGTTGTGCAAATGCATATTTCTGTTATGCTAGATCTTGCACAGAAAATATAATTCTGTGACTGTTAGTATGCCATGAAGCAATATAAGTAGATCTAGAGTTTGTAAAAAAAATAAGAAAATTTTACATCCAATGGATCTCCCTTTTCCATGAGAATTGTGACTCCAAGTGAGTTTGAACAAAATCGTAACATAAAATATTCATAACTTCCTCAATACTTTTCAAAATCACTATTATGATACCAATTCAGAAATGGCATATAAATTTGGCCTAGGATGGCAGACTTCAATCTAGTTCCTAGGCAAGGAAAAAATTACGTTGCAAGATAGGGCTTTGATATGTATGGAGGAAAACCTCTTGAGGGCATAACACCTACAATACTACACAAAATCACTATTATGACCCCAAAATGGAAATGGAGCCAAAATTCTGCATCTTGCAGTTTGATTGTAATCAGGCACACTAGTGAAAAAATATGCACGTCACAATTTTTTGGTGGTTGAAGGGAGTAGATCTAGTGGAAGTTGAAA
Source organism: Pinus taeda (assembly GCA_000404065.3). NCBI lineage: Eukaryota > Viridiplantae > Streptophyta > Pinopsida > Pinales > Pinaceae > Pinus > Pinus taeda. The sequence goes on from APFE030353951.1 coordinate 46,243, forward strand.
AGTTAAAAACCTCAATGAGCCAAGGTATAGAGCCCTTGATTGTAAAAACCCATCAGTGTTAGATCTAATAGAGGTGTGAGATGGAAACCTTAAGAGGTGACTAGATCTATAGGCTGCAATCATTGTATTACAGCAACAGCTAGTGCACCCCTCTCATCTCATTTTGTAAATAACATAGCAGAGACCTATAGCTTGGAGTTTGGAGGGATTGAGTGCTTTGTCCTCTTTTGGAATTAGAGTGATGAAGGTAGCCTTTATGGTTGGAAAGGCACCTGAGATTCGGTGTAACTTTTCTTTCAATGCCTAGACCTCATTTTTAATAGTGAACCAAATGTGGTGGAAGAAATTTGTGGTGAAAACGTTAGGACTTGGATATTTTCTGGCAGACATATCCATGACAGTCAATTTGACATCTACTAAAGTGATGGGTCTCATGGGACTGGTGGCGTGTTCTTTCAAGACTAATTAGGGGATGTGTTTGGTGATCATGTGAATGGTAGTGAAACCGTCCTATTTGAGTTTTGAGAGGAGAGTTAGAATTTCGAGTTGTGTTCTCCTTCTTGAGCCATTGTACTTGTGATTTCAACCAGCAAAGTATTTCTTCTTGTTGATGTCACTCACTGGGCTGGGTGAAAAACTGTTGCTCTTGGCCAGTAAGGGATTCATCTCTTCCATGAATCATTTGTTTTTGAATACGTGCCATTCTTGATTCTAGATCTTTTGGGCTTGGAAAATGTCTACAAAGACTATCATATTCCATGTCTTGAGATGTTGATTGAGGGTTTTAAGTCTTTGTTGGAAATGATACATTAGAGTCCTTTTGTGTATGACATATTCATTCCACCATTGATTGATGTTTTGCTAAATGTATGGGTGGGAAAGCCAAAAAAATTCAAATACAAAGGGCTTTTTAATGGGGATACCTGGGATGTCGAGAGTGACACATATGGGCCAGTGATCTAGTCTAGTCGAAGGGAGAATATTGGTGTGTAGACCTTGACCATGGAGCATTAAGGATTCTGAAATCAAGAAACAGTCCAACTTGCAAACTACCTATTGTGATCCCCCACATTTATTGTTACAGTCATGGATCCCATTGAGGGTTTCCACGTCAATCAGTCTCAGATCACTGATAAAGGTGTTGAATGCTTCATTATCTTGATCATGTCTGCAAATTCCTCCTTTTCTTTTACTTTAAGGAAGAAATAAAGCTGAAAACCCTTCTTAGAATGAGAATTTCCATTGAGATGTACAAAGTTGGCTAGATTCTGTAAGAATTTGTCTGTTTCCAGAAGAAGATGCAAACCCTATACATTGGTGATGAATGCATTTTATGAGGATCACAAGGTAAAACTGAGCAATTAAACTTCTTTCTATGGCAAAGAAATTGTGAAGTAGAATCATGTTTAGACTCCAAAGAATGGCAATGTCACCAACCATGTCTTTGGCATTTATGGCTGTCAATTTGCCCTTTTTCCAGAAATATTTGAGTAGGGTCTCTATCATAATACTAGAACTTTTTGTTTCTTGAAACATAAGAATATCAGGTGATTCGGTACATATCTTATTGTGTAAGAGTCATTGCTTGCTTTTACCATTAATTTCCCCTATATTCCAAGAGATCACCTTCATTGACCAAAGGTCTCTCTCCTATAACAAATGCAGATTGGTCTTGTGACCTCAACGGTTATCATCATACAAGAGTTATTTTAGATTTTTTATCCTGCTGGGTTGATTCCTACTACAAAAGCATAATATGAGATGGGGTATTGGTTGAAGTACCTTTGTTGCTACCCTTTAGGGCTTGTTGAATTTGATCCCTAAGGATTGATTGTATGTCCTTCCATGATAGGCGTCTACATTTTTAGGAATATTCCCTGCATACACGCAGAAACAATTGTCTGCACCAAATCTTATCCCATTTAGACTAAACTGCATCTAGACCAACCTCTTAAGTTTAATAACCTTTCCTTTGTGGTAAAATAATCCCCTAGTCTCTATAATAGGAAATTTAATGATGTCATAAATTCTAAACTTGAAACCTGGAGCTTGTGGCATAATTTGTTACTAAAATGTTCTTTTGGCTAGAACCATTTCAAACAAAGTATATAACAGACTCCCCTCTTATTTGTCTTACATATTTTCATTATTACTTCTTCTTTTTTCTGCTGCTGAGAGTCTAAGGTACAATTGCATGATGATGTTTTGGGGCCACAGTCATCGCTCTCCTGGACATATACAAGGGTGTAAGTAGTAATTTCAAACTCCTAAAAATTATCCATCTGGCTAATTATCCTTATGTCTGACTACCTTGAAGGTCTAAAGCCAGGTAGGGTTTCAGACATAAATCCCAAGCTGGAACTTATACACAATCATTGGTTTAGGATCAGCAATCATGTCCAAGCCATTTTATGCTCTGATAGTTAATAGACCCCTAGTTGAGGTGGATATTCTCAGTTTGTGGAACCTTGTGTAATTTGTATCATACTAACAGCTCTCCTTCTTCCTATGCATGTAAAATAGAGGATTCCTCAGGGCAAGGAAGTCAGTCTATAGCAGAGATCTTATTATGCAAATAATTCACCTTCATATAACTTCATTGGAGTTGTCCTAAAACATATGTGAAGTATAATGTGTTGGTGTATATATATATATATATAGATATAGGATGCAGCCGTACCAAATTTCCATATTCCTTGGAACCCACTCCTGGATCTGACAGAGATATTTAGGAAACCTTCATTTGAAATCTGAAGGTTGTGCTATGAAATTTCCATCGGTCCACCAGCATTTATAACGGTGTGATGGTCTCTTTTTCACATGAACCATGACATAATTCAAAGAAGGGTTACTCAAGCTTTCTCAGGTACACCGCCATGGGTTACTTACAAGAGTGACACAAGGTTACACCATGTACAAAGTTCAAACTGCCTCATGCTTTCTTTAGACTATTAAGTAGGGACTTCTGGATGTCATTGAGTCTGTCCAAAATCTAGATAACCCGGTTCAGGCAGCTGATTGCGCATGTACCTCCATGTGCATGGATTTATGGTGCTTGCTGGAGCATCCTTCGTGATATCCTTTATGTCTGGCAATGGAGTTTCTAATGAAAGCCCTAGAACTTTTCAAAGGTAAAGAGTCAACTTGCCTAAGGAATGGTCACCATCTTATCCTTAGGTTCTGACTTATGGATGGGCTTTTAACACAATGTGATGACCTTGCTTCATATGACAAAGTCCTCTTGTAGCAATCTAACCTTGGCTGCTTGGTTATGCTCGTGGTAGTGTTAGTTCATTTATGAAATTTGGTGTGTGTTGTGGATGGCAAGGATATTGCGCGTCTCCTTGGAGAGCATACCTGAAAACTTTGAATACCCTCAGTACAAGCACAGTGCAACATTCATATTTTGGAAAATTACTTCCCTGCATATACCATTGTATAAATATAGACAATGCAAATTCCAAGCACATTGATAAGCTTTGGAAATCCTTCCATTCACACGCACACATTGTTATTGCAGTTAAATATTGGCAATATAAATGCAAGGCATCATCGGTAAGCTATGGAAACTCTCCATTCACTCACACACTCCTGTTACACCTAAATATCAACAATACACATGCAAGACACCATTGATAAGATGTGGAATTCCTTCCATTCACACGCGCATTGTCATTGTAATTAAATATCAGCAATGTGGGTACAAGACAATATTGACAAGCAATGGATATCTTTCCATTCACACACGCATTATTAATGCGATTAAATATCAGCAATCTAAGTACAAGACATTGTTGACAAGCAATGGAAATCCTTCCATTCACACACACACACACTGTCACTGCATTTAAATATCAGCAATCTAAGTACATGACGTAGTTGACAAACAATGTAAATCCTTCCATTCGCGCACACACTGTCATTGCAATTAAATATCAGCGATACACATGCAAGGCATCATTTCTGAGCTAAGGGAATCATCTCATTTCTGTGCATACCCACTGTAATTGCTGCTAAATTTGAATTCAAAAGTTTACCATTTACAGTCTTGAGGCCTGGGATGTGATGTTTGTCTTTTACTGTAAAATGCATTGCAGGATTGAGACTAGAAAGTGGTGTCTGCATCTGACATTGAAAGTCAAAGACCTTTGAATACACTATGATATGCAATACTTGTCATTTTCCATGTGCTCAGAGGAATAACTCTTTACTATATGTGTAAGGAATAACAATGCGGCAGTTATCAGGAGCAGGGGATACTGCAGGGGATACTGGGAACAGAGGTGTATAGGTCTAGTGTACCTACAATCAATATGTCAGTTGGGACAAGTTTGTGTCATAAAAAGGCAACTTTCATCAAGATGCCATCAAACCGCCAGATATCATGTCAATGAGCCTTTTAATTCAATAAGTGGACACCATGCAAATGTTGTGTATGAGACTTTTGAAGGATCAGAACACCTAGTGGCCTAGTCTTCAGACAACCTGAGGCTTCCCTTCTTCAAGGTACCCTCAACCACAGATCTTGCCTTATCTCAATATTACTTAAGGGTCATACTATCCAGGAGATCTGTAGATTAATCTTAGGGTTAAAGCAACACACTGTTTTAAATTTACCAGCCACACTCATGTTTACAAATTTATATCCATTAGTCTTCTCTACAAATTAGAACCTACACACACAGAAATGTAACCCTGTAACCATGCATGGACGTATTTGGGCATCTCAGTTAATTAAACACTCAACACTCTGTGGGCACTGGGACAAGGTTTATGATTCTCATTCCAACCATTGGCAACCAACAATGCAATTGCCACCCCCTAGCTTATGCAACCTATCCCAATGTCCAGACCAGTAATTCCAGAGGTCTTGTCCAAGAACAAACTCTCATTGTGTCCCTAAATGACTTCAGGGAGTGAGTTGTAACTCGCCATAAAACTCTAATCAGGATGACAATTTAAAAATTGTTGATTGTGTTGGGTTCTTGACATCAAATTACAGCTAGGGGCACATATTTCATTTGATTCAACTATCGAAAACTGTTTTATTTGACAATCTCCTGAACTAGGGTTTTGCTTAATAATGGGCAATGTAATTTTTGCACTAAGGTTGTATTTCTTAGGGAAATGGCCAAGGTGATTATGGGCAGTGTGTTCATGTGGTCCATGGTTGATCACACTTGCAAGAGCATAGAAAATTCAATTTTTTCTGTTGAGAAATGGCAACAAGAAATTCCAATTTAAATTTGTCCTTGAATTTAAACTGAGAATTAAAATAGAATTCTATTCTCATAGCAACTTGTAAATAGTTAATTAAGTTTAATTGGCTTAATTAACTTAGGAATTTTGAGTTGGAAGTCTTTTGGAAGTCATGTAAGTGTTCTCCCTAAGTTTTAAGGGTCTAGTATGAGTTGAGATTGAGTGGAACTAGATAACTTAGTTTATTGAGTTATAGATAGATAAACTAGTTTCTAACTATTTGTTGAACTAGAAGATGATTAGCAATCAGTTAATGCACTGGTGCATCCACAGGTGCTACTCCAGTTAACTGAAGATTCCCTCATCGGAAACTCATGCATGTTAGTTCTAAGAAAGACCTAGTTGAGACTAGAGTGCAGGGACAATGTACTATTTGTTGTATAATTTTTTGAGTTGTATAGATCATGCATGCACTCAAGATGAGGACCTAGATTGGATTCCGCAGTTTTGGTGCATTGGATTCCCATTAATATGGGCTATTCAGCTTAGGAATTGCGCAAGGAAATAGGGGCTTGGCAAGCAATGGAAATTGGCTAAGTGTTGGCTAAGAGTGGGTTTGTGAGGCAAAGAGTTGAGCATACTTGTGCGGAATTGTTCTCGTGAGAACAAACTTTGTATCTTCACTCATATTTCTGATTAATGCAATACAAATAGGCGGGGTTTTGAGCAGTGGCTTTCCCCAAAAAAAACTTATTGTGTTATGTGCCATTGTTTTATCTTCTTCTTGTGTTATTGTGTTCATCGATCTATTGGCTTCCGCTAGTTGAAAGTAGAAGTAGATTCTTGTCTCTTGTTAGCAGATTACTTGAGCTCGTGAATCTACGGGAAAATCTACATTTTCTTCTCAATTTATATTTTATGCTCGTGGACCAAAATCTCATTGTGTCCTCGAATGGCTTTAGGAAGGGAGTTGCAACTCGCCATAAAACTCCAACTGAAAATCCAATTGAAAATCCCTCGATTGCAATGGGCTAATAACATCAAATTATAGCTAGGGAAACTCCTCTCATCTGATTCCCCTGGCTAAAGGAGGTATTATTTGACAATCCGCAAAACTAGGGTTTTGCTCAATAAGAGAATGTAATTTTTGAATTAATATTCTATTTTTCAAGACAATAACTTGGGTGATTCTATGTAATGTGCTCACATGGTACTTGGCTAAACACACTTGTAAGAGCTTACAAAACTCAATCATGTTTCTTAGTTTGGAATATATCCCTAAACAAAATTTTCATTCTATCCCTATAAGGCTTCAAGAAGTAAATTGCAACATGCCAGAAAACCCTATACAAGATACCAATAAAAAAACTATTGATTACCTTGAACTCCTAACATAAAACTACATCTTGGAACACCCATATCATCTGATTCCACTAGCTAAGAAATGTTTTATCTAACAATATCCAAAACTACAGTTTTGGTCAATAATGGACAATGTAATTCTTACAATAAGGTTCTATTTTTCAAGACAATATGTCGCGACATTGTGGGTAGTGTGCCCACATGGTCTCTAGGCAAACACACTTGTAAGAGCTTACAAAACTCAATTATGCTACTTGGTTTAGCTTTTATACCTCCATACCAAATTCTCATTATCTCCTTGAATGATTTCAGGAAGTGAGTTGCAACTTGCAATAAAGTTTAAACTCTAAATGGGACTTCAATAAAAAAAATTGTCTATTGTGTTGAACTCCTGACATCGAATTACAACTAGTGCCAACCTTCTCATCTAATTCCACCACCTAAAAAAGGTTTTATTTGAAAATCTCCAAAACTAGGGTTTTTCTTAGTAAAAGACAATGTAATGTATGCATTAAGATTCTATTATTCAAGACAATAAATCTGGTGATTTTGGGTAGCTTTCCCACTTGGTCCCTGGTTGAACACACTAGCAAAAACTTACAAAACTCAATTATGTTGCTCGATTTATATTTTATGCCCAAGCAACAAATTTCCATTGTCTCCCTGAAGAGCTTTAGGAAGGGATTTGCATGTCGCCATTAAATTGTAACCATGAGTCTCATCGAAAAATCATCAATTTCATTGGACTGTTAACATCAAATTTCATCTACGAGCACCCTCTCATTTGATTCCACTGGCTAAAGAATGTTTTATCTTACTATCTCCAAAAACTATGGTTTTGTTCAATAATGGACAATCTAATTTTACAAAGATGTTCTATTAGGACCCGAAGTTGCATTTCATGGAGTTGGCACACTTGAGACAGATGGGCAACGTAGAGGCTTACATATCATAGTTCCAGAGTATAGCTATGATGATGTCATACATCTCTCAAGCTCAATTGATTATGTTGTTTGTAGAGGGATTATCGGATCCCTTGTGTGGATGGATGAGGGCCTACAAGCCTACGACATTGATGGGCATCATTTCCAGGACTTGAGACATGATTGATGCAATTCCCAATACCAAGGTCCCTATACCCACCGTGCCCGTGGCTCCTTAGGGGAGAAAATATGCTCATCAACCTTAGATTGAGATTGGGCGTGGTCAGTTGGATGATGAGACTTGGAGGGACCTATGGAGGAGGAAGTTGTGTTTCACGTTCCAAGATCCGTGGGCACCATGGGCACAAGTGCACCAAGGGCAAGACCCATTACATTAAGGTGTACTCAAATAACGAGTAAGAGGATAAGGCTGAGCAGGAGATAGGCAGTGGCAATGGAGGACCACAGTTTGCAGGAGGAGGACCACTGCCACCACCACCACCTCGGTGAGGAGGGCTAATTGTTCCCACCAGGGGAGTTCTTGCTTCACTTCAAGAAGTTCCAAAGTACTTGACACTACAGATCAATGGCACAATGCAAGGGCAATGTGTGTCAGTGTTAGTGGAATGTGGGGCTACCCATAACTTTATTGATTCCTAGATGGTGGAGCATAGAGGCATACATACAGAGACATTTGAGGGCTCTTTGATATTGATACCAAGAGACTGAACTATGCGGTGCACAAGATATGTCCCTAGTCTAACTTTGATTATGGGGAACTATTCCATGACTGACCATTTCTTTGTGGTTGATGTTCCAAACACTAATGTGGTGATGGGTGTCCAATGGTTGTATTCATTGGGGTTGGTCACTACCGATTGGAGGAAACTAGAGATGGAGTTCATGGGCCCAAATGGGAAGTTGGTAGTGTTGAGGGGTATGCACTCCTAGAGTCCTACCCACCATAGTCAATATACGTCCATCGAATGGAAGCAGACATGTGGCGTGGGGTTATAGAGCGGGCGGTGGTGCTCATGATTTCAGAGACAAGAACTTAGGCATGACTAGTTCATCCAGACATCTTTGTGTTGTTGGAGAGACATCAAACAGTTTTTTGGGAGAACCCTCCAGGAAGGCCTCTTGATCGAGGGTTTGAGCACACCATTAAGTTGGAAGAGGGTGTACATGCAGTTATCACTACTATGTATCAATGCCCTAAGGCCTACAAGGATGAGATTGAGAGGTCCATCTAGAAGCTATTGGCGTTGGGACATAGCAGGCCTAGTACTAGCCCTTTTGCTTCACCAGCGGTGCTAGTGAAGAAAAAGGATGGGACCCTTCGCATGTGCATCGACTACCAGGCGCTAAATAGAAGACTTTGAAGAACCGTTACCCCATTCCCTGTATAGATCAACTGATGTATGAGCTTAGAGGAGCCAAGTATTTCTCTAAAATAGACTTGCGAGCAAGCTACCATCAAATTCGGGTGTTTTAGCAGGACATTTCAAAGATAGCATTCAAGTGCCATAAGAGGCACTTTGAATTCCTGGTGATGCCCTTCAAACTCACCAACGCCCCAACCACATTTTAGTATTGCATGAACCATGTGTTCCACAAGCACCTATGCAGTTTTGTTTTGTTGTTCTTCAATGACATGCTTATCTACAACAGGACATGGGAGGAACACCTACAACACTTGGAATAGGTCTTAAGCATCCTAGAGGACCAACAATTTTATGCCAAGACATCCAAGTGTGAATTTGGGAAAACTGAGATGTTGTACCTAGGGCATGTGATAAGAGAGGACAAAGTTAGAGTCCACCAGGAGAAGATTCCCGCCATCCTTGATTGGCCCACACCGAGTAATGTGACAAAGATGAGGGGATTACTGGGCATATGCACATATTACAAGCACTTCGTGAGGGATTTTCTCAGTTGGTCAAACATAGTGCAAGAGGCCTTTGAGCGCCTCAAGATGGTCATGAGTACTTTCCCAATCTTGGCATTACCGAATTTTTCCCAACCCTTTGTACTAGAGTGTGATGCATCAGGTGAGGGCGTTGGGGCAGTGCTGATGCAGGGGGGTCATCCCATACCTTATGAGTAGGAAGCTTCGGGACTATGAACGGTTGTACTACATCAACACTCCCTTTTAGCTAGGGAGGTATTCATAATGACTTTCTAGATTTTCTCTATTAAAATATTTCTTTAAGAATAAGGTTACACACTTCATAGTACCATTATCCTATGGTACTATAACATAATTATGATCATAATCCACCATCAAACAACTAGTCTCCATACATAGTCTAGGTGAAACTCCAAAGGCATTGTCTTAGGCCTAATACCAAACAAGCTCACTCTAGAAAGATCTGAGCATGATACTGGGAGGAACCTGCTCATTTGAGTTGCCTCCAAAAATTTCTTCAACCAAGGTCACAATGATAATTACTCTTTCTTCACAGCCATGGTTCCAACCCAACATACATGCTTCTTCAGGACTTTAGGTGTTATCTAGGTTATTGTTGAGACACCAATCCAAAAGACATGTTTATCTATGGATCTAGGTACCATCTAGGTGATTGCCAAGGCATTAAACCAACACATATTATTTCAGGCATCTAGATACCATCCAAGTTATTGCCAAGTTATTGACCCAACATTTTTTAGGGATCTAGGTACCATCTAGGGTACTGCCAAGGTACATACCCAACATCTTTCAAGGATCTAGGTACCATCTAGGCTACTGCCAAGGTACCAACCCAACATCTTGCAGGGTCTAGGTACCATCTAGGTTACTGTTAAGGTACCAACCCTATGTACCATCATAGAGCCTATTCAACCTAAGGTACCAACCCTATGTACCATCATACAACCTATTCAATCTAAGGTACCACAACTTTATGTACCATCATATAGGCTACCTAGCCTAAGGTACAACAACTAGTCACCATGATTTGATCGGTGCCTTAACCACATGGTATACAAACTAGTATAGGTTTGCCATCACCAAGGTCAAACCTCGAAGAACATCTGTGTTCCAAGTTCCAACTACACAAGGTTGGCCAAACCCTAGAGCATATTAACTCCTCACACCAAAGGGTCAAAACCCTAACAGATCCTCACATCACAGGGTTGACATTATCTTGGCCAAAGGTCTCAAAAGGCTCACTCAACAAATAAACGAGCTTGATAGAGGCACCCACTCTTATAGAGTGGTTGTTCCAATCATAGAAAGGTACCTACTCTTTTGAGTAACTAGGCCTTAAGGACCATACTTTCTAAATTAGGAGAATGTATGATTTCAACAATAGTCTGGGAAAAATGTCTACACCTATTGTTATCTCATTAATGCTCCCTCTTAATGAGAGAACTTATCTTAACGTGTCCAAGCTTGTCCTGAAGTACATGTACTTCATCCAAGACATAGACTTGTCAAAGGCCTATCACAGCTTTAACCATTAAATATAATTTAAAAATAATACTTAAATATATAAGAGTTAAATTGCTCCCTCTGAATCAAAGCTTCTTTTAAATTCATAGTTCTTTCTGGATTCAAAGCTCCTTCTACATTCAAAACCCTTTCAAGATTCAAAGCTCCCTTTGAATCCAGGACTTGTCAAAAACTTCTTCCAACCTTAGACAACCTTCAACATGATCTTGCAATCCTCTCTAGGAGGTCACGAAAGAATAGTTACAATCAAGCAATGAAAATAAAACGAGACTAGATTACTAGAGAAATCAATAATAGTGCATCCTCTTTCGGTGTTACTTCCATATATATATTGGGTGTGACTTCAATATTGGGTGTGACTTCTTGATGCTCCAGGACAGTTTAACGCATGATGTTAGAATGTCAAGAGCTTAATCAGCTTGACCCTTCCAAATGGAGGTTGCCACTTACTAGAGTAGATGAGAATGTATTGTGGTCCCGAGGGGAGCCTGACATGACACCCAACCACACGGCTGTCCAAATGGGCTAAACTATACAGGAGCTGACTTCCATATATATTGGGTGTGACTTCCTTCATTTGGTTAGGGAGCAAGGCAGCCTTACTGGAGGAAAAAAGGTTACCACCCGTCTGGTACCAATACAACCAAATAAAAATCTTCTAGAATCTTCAAATAGGCCTAAAACATCATAAAACACATCCCACTTATATATATATATATATATGAAAACATGCTAATTTCCTAATATTTAATCATAAATTCTCTTAAAATATTTAAAATAAATGACTTGGAAAATAATAATAATAAACCGATATGATCATATATATATATATATGAAAACATGCTAATTTCCTAATATCTAATCATAAATTCTCTTAAAATATTTAAAATAAATGACTTGGAAAATAATAATAATAAACTGATATGATCATGCAAATGGTATTAATTTATGGTTATGGAACACCAGAATATGGCAAAGAGATACAGAATATGGTAAAATGATAGAAATGAGGGTGAAAGAGGATGATATTTTGGAGGCCCAACATTTCCCCCCAACTGAGGATGTTGCATGTCCTCATGCAACTTTGAATTGATTCCTTTAATCATAACTTGATCTTCTTGAAATGTTTTGCTTCTATATGAACATTGGCTTTGTATTGCTTCTCTTTTAACTTTACATAATCATACCATTTGATAACTTTATTCTCGTTGCAAGGTGTACTTTGAAAGACATTTGATTGCAACATATTTTTTATGGTTGGTTCTTGTGTGATAACCAAAAATTTATGAGTATTGGTTTTTGTGTAACAATATTTTTCTTATTTTTGTTGCATCAAAATACTTGAACACATTGAGAATTCCTTTTTAGGGCCCCATAGTGGTTGTCAGCCATTAATGTGCTTATTAATTGATCATTGCAAAACATATAAATTTTGGAATCAAAATGCAATACTAGTTGGTTGGGAAAGATATGTTGGTCAACAATGTATGATGAATACGTAATATGGAAAAAAAGAAAGTAATGGATATTTCCCCTCCCCCCAACTAAAGATATTTTCAGCTTTTTGGCAAATGAGAAAGGGAATATAAATGTGGTGAGAGATTTTCCAAAATCACAATTTCAGCATTTAGGGAATTACATGATTAAATATTAGAACATCATACCTTCACTTACCTGAAAAGTGGACAAGCTATGTATATGAAAGAGTGTGGTTGTTAATGGATTTTGCTTCTTCTTTATATTGGTTGTATGAATAGAGGATGAATATGATATGAAATTGGAATCTTCATTGTTTGGACCTCTGGAGTTGAGTCTTGATTTATTAGAAAACCATTGCAAGCTGCTGAAATTATATAGTCTTCATTCATTCTCACTCAGTGGCATAATTATTATCTATGTGAATAGATGTGTCGATGTCGAACATAGAAAGAAATTGTTGGATTACCATCCATTAATGAATGTCATTAACGAACGCGAGACTACTCACCATTGATGTCAATGAGAGTCAAGATGCATAAGTACATATTACTAGGTACGAATAGATGTGTCATAGTCAGGTCACCTATAAGATTCGAAAAACAAGAGACATTGATGTATTCTCACTGTTTATTGGCGAGAGAACTTGCCATTAAGCCATGCAAGCCTCAAGGTACTAGAAATATCTCTAGTCTTAATCGTAGATGATGTGTTAGAGTCGATGGGTCAAGACATGTTAGAAGGGAGGCCTTAATGAATCCTCCGTCATCCAACATGCGTATAAAATAATGATTTGAATGACCATAGGTGAAAGATTTGAATTTTGAAGCAAGGTTTATTTAACAAAAAGAGAGAGGAAAATGGGGTGACTCAGTGTTGTAAGGGAGTTGAATGACTTTATTTTTGGGTTAAGGGTGATTGAAAATGAGGCGGGAATGTATGAAGATTGTAGAGGGAAAATGAATTTTTAAATTTAGTAGTAGGGAGATGGAAATTCATGGATGGATTGTAAGCCTGGAAAGAGGAAAATGAATAATTTCATTCCATCTTGGAGACGAAATCAACTTTTCTCAAGTCAATATTGCATTACATGCATGTTTAAAAACAAAGTAATCAACCCTTCAAGTTAATCACACATACATGTTCAAATACAAGGAAATCATCAACATCCCTGTGTTCATGCATATCACGCTTATGCATGCATTTCATCCTTCAACTTTCGCTTAAGTACACTGTACTTTCGAAGTTGAGATGAATATAATGTTGCAGCAATAAAGTGAATCTCCTACTCAACTTTTCCATTCACCTTCTTGGTAGAATCCTGCAACTTGCATCTCATTAACAAAGAAATGCAAATAGATGTGATACATTTCTTTTCACATCAAAAGATATGCAACTTTAATTAGATAAGAATTCTAACCATTTCTCACCAATCCATTTCAAAGGTGTTATCTTTGTCTGCACATCAACATCAACATGTGAATCATCCTGAAACACATCAATCATGGAATCTTTCTTTCCATTCCTGCCATTTTCCCTTTCCACCTTCTTCAAGTTTCGTGGAAGCATTGTTGGATTCAGAGTCCAACATTTTGCAGCGATGTGTCCTTGCTTATGGAAACAAATGTAACACATGTGCATCTTCTTGACAACATGATTTGCCTTGTCCAATGGACCTTTGGCTTCTTGCTTATTTTCCTTCAAAAGTTTCCTGTATGTGGCCATTCTCTTCCAACATCTAGAAAAATTATGATTATTCAAACCACAAAAGGAACATGCAATTCTTTTCCCATACTTATATGGAAATTTATCATGCTTAACGTAATCAAAAGGAATATGATTAGAACCAGATTTATACCTTTCTTTTTCACCTTTATTACCTTCATGAGGAGGTGAATTGAATGAAGAAGTAGCTCCCTTTGGGACACCATCAACCTCTTCAATGGTTTCAGAGTTTCCACGAATCTTTGGTTCAAGTGCATGCTTATGAACATCTTCTTCCTGCAAATGATGTTTCAAGCTATTGCATTCCCCATGAATACAATCTTTACACTTTTGAGGTGGAAGACTTGAAATGAAACTCCTTCTTGGAACTGTTTCAATTGTCTTCATGGCAGCTTTGGAACTTTCTCCATAAGATTGTCCATAGCCAAGACCCAAATACTTAGGCCTTTCCTCAACCATTATTGGTTCAACAATACCTTGTGCATGTTTGCCTAAGCCTTTTCCTTCATAGCCTTTCTTGGACATTAACTTGGACCCTATGCCTCTGGTATGTTTTTCAAAAGAACCAACATAAACATTATTAGAAGAATTTGAAGACAAACAAGAATTGTTTACCTCTTCTTCAAGTTGATACTTGACCAAGGCTTATTTGGCAACAAGGAGCTGTGTCTCCAACTCATGCATCCTTTCCAGGTTCATATTTGCAATATGAAGTTGCCTCTCCATTTCCCGCAATTCGTCAGAAAGCAACTGATTCTCTTCCTTCATGGAATTCAACTGCTCTCGAAGTATGATGCTCTTCCTTCCATCCTCATACATTTCTCTCACCATATCCATCATGATGAATAAGTCTTTCTTCATGTCTTCATCAAAGAATCTTGTGATGAAGGAAGAATTTGCGGACTCACTTGTAGAAGTAGTCATTATCAAAATGAACTTCAAACAAGATTAACAAAGAGCTTATTCAAGCAACCTTTTGCAACAAAACTCTTGTGCTTCAAGGATTTCTTTGAGGTACTTTGGGATAAGAAGAATGCCTTCAGCCCTTCTTCCTTCTTGTCCTCTCCTAGACTTAGCTATCAATAGCTTTCCCTTCACCTCCGCAAACGCAAACAATAGTCAGTTACAAACAATCAAATATCTAAATTATTTCTACTGTTTGAACACCTTTCAAGTCAAACAAGAATATAGATTGCTCTGTCAATCAAGCATCCTACTTTCATCAATCAAGCATTATGATACCACCTGCTCTAGTATAACTTACTTTGATATAACCTTCTTTGAAGGTGGGGTTAATCAACCTGATGCTCTGATACCACCTAATCTAAAATGGGGCCTAAAGGCTTCTTGTCGTGCTTACAAGAACCTCTCCCACTCCAAAGCTTATATATTCCCAAGATCTCTGCTTATGATTGATAATTTATGGAAATAAGCACTTGAAAGTATGCTTGTGTTTTCCTTTAACTGCTTAATTGCCTTAAGTTTATTTGCTTAAACTGATATATAAACACACATAACAATAAAATGCAGCAAATAAACAAACACATAAGACAACAATATAATATGGAGTTCACCCTGATATCTTGAGCTACGTCTCCTTGAGCTCTAGTAAGCCCAACTAGGCTCTTTGGGATTATGGCTTAAATTCTTTTACAAGTTCTAGACTCAACTCCATAGGTTTACAACTGAACCAATGGGCTTAGAATGCCATCTTTATCCCGAGCTATTTGGCTCTCAGCTCTTGGCTCTCGGCTCTAGCTCTCGGCTCTTGGTTCTCGGCATTGGCTCTCAGCTCTTGGCTCTCGGCTCTGGCTATCAGCTCTAGCTCTCGGCTCTTGGCTCTCAGCTCTGGCTCCCGGCTCTTGGCTCTCGGCACTTGGCTCTTAGCTCTGGCTCTCGGCTCTTGGCTCTCAGCTCTTGGCTCTTAGCTCTCGGCTCTTGGCTCTTGGCTCTTGGCTCTTGGCTCTTGGCTCTGATCAACTCTTATGCTGCACCAAGCCTTCCTCACTCCGTAGACTGCCTTTGTGCATCACTCAGCATTCTCTTACTCTTCCTGAGTATTCACTGAGCATCCCTGGGCTTCTCGAGCTTCTCTGAGCTCTTTCTGAGTGTTCCTCTGCCTGTGCCTCTTGGAGTGCTCTTTCTCTGTGCTTTCTATGTTTTTGTAACACATCAATTATAGTCCTTCATCATTGAAACCCACGTGTTTCAATCGAGAGAACCAATTTACAATTGGAATGAACCGTCGGCGCGGGAAACCTGGTTGTTTGGCCTTCCTCCTGCCATAATCTCGAAAACAACAGCATAACAGAAATACACAGGAAAAACGCATCGTGAACCGTTTAACCGGAACTCAAAATGCATTCAATCGCATTGATAAACCTATCAGGTCTTAGCTGTCATCGCAAATCGCAATCGCATAAGCGGAATGCTTAAAACCCAAGAAATGGCCAAAACATCAATACATGGGAATACACTAAAAATCTAAAAATCTGGACTTCAAATAATATGCAATCGCGTCCCTTATTCTATCGGGTCTATGCCTTGATCGTTGATCGTAATCGCATTGTCGTATGTGCACTGGCCCTTATATTGTTGCAATACGATTCATCGATCACCGATCGGCGCTATTGCATATCGCACAGTCACAAAATCACATGTCGCATTGTCCTCCTGCCAGGCCTTTATCCCTTCAACCCTCTGATCTGATAAATCTTACAGATCCAATAAGGGTTTAGTCTGTAGAGCATAATATTTCGGGTTCGCCTCCACATCGCTCCATCGCCGATTGCTTTGTCGCACGTCGCAACATTGGTATATCGCCAATCAGCCTACCCAGGGTTCCGATGTCGTGCAAAGGCCTTCCTCCAATGCGATATATCGGAGACCGCTATCGGAGAGCCCTTAAGGCTTGCTACTCCGCCTTTTAAACCTTTCCAATGCAATTTTCTTTAAGAGATGCATATTCTCCATTAAGTCCCATTTAACAAGAAAATGCCTCCTTTTCAAAGGACAATGGGCAATTTTCTTTTTATAATATCTCCTTCATCCGAAGTTCGTTTTATTCCATTCAAATTGCGTTAGATTCAGAATGAAGAGATTTATGCAATGAGACTATTCCCAAGAGCATCCTTTGAATTTCATTTTCCTCCGTGAGGAATATTTTTAGACTTAGAAGTCTATGTTAGATCCATTTGGGATCACCTCTTCATTCAATGAATCCTCGAAGTTGCCTTTTCTTTCTTCGTATGGGAATCAATGTTTTATTTCCATTTATGGATGATCATGTGGGGTGGTGTGTTGGCTGGCTAAGTACGAGCACCTACTTTTGGACCATTTGTCCCACTATCAGTGCATATTTTCACCTTACCTCATAATTATCTCCCACTCCTATCATCCGTAACTTAACCATTTTTGGGTTTATTCCCTTTTCTTTTGATTTGACTTTTGCCACATGTGGAGTGGTCTAACTCTTTTCTTCTTGTTGACTGGACAAAGGTGGCCAAGTTAGCTGGTCACCTTTACTTATAAAATCAACTCTCGCATTATTCCTACAGTTTTGACCATATCACACTAATGAGAATGAATGAGTAAGATGACATACATGTGGGTAAGGTTCTTCGTTGATGATGCATGTCAGAGAGTGGTGCCTCTTTGATGTGCTTTTCAATCTGCATATTTTCACTGTGTATTTTCCTCTTTTGATGCTTTGTTCCTTTTGATGTGCAGGCGTTGGACCTTGTTGCTGGTGATCTTCTTGTTGTTGCTGAGCTCTAGAGGAGCTTCTTCATCCTTGTAGTCCATGTTCTGAATATGGTTGTAATCTTTGTGGTTTCCTTTGTGGGATAGGCTGCTACAAGATTTCCTACAGGATGTCCTGTAACTGCCTCTCCCTTAAACTTTCATATTTTTCCTCAACTCTAAAGCATAAGGGATGTTGAAATGAGTGGAGAAGGGTGGTAGGGAATGGGAGGTGAGGGATGTTTCTTTTGGGTATGGCTCCTTTTTTCCCTCTTTTCTCTCTCTTATGTTTTTTCTCTTCCTTTTTTCTTTTGTAATCTATATTTTTTTGAATTGATTTCTTTGATGGATGTAGGGGCGACATGGCGATGAGAGGAATGGCTATGGTGTGGTGAGGTAATGGTTTTTCATCCAGAGACAGGCTTGTGTCATGACCTTGCTCTTGTACTTCCCTTCTTGTGGTTTTCAAGGTCATTGTCATTCCTATAGGAAACTCCTGTATGATTATAGGGAATCCTGTAGAAAACACAAACTCGTTTGTGTGAAATGAGCTAGAGGGGTTTATAAATGGAAGAATAGGTGAATAGTAGAAGATATGAGATGGGTGGATTAAAACATGGCTCTTGTAGGTCCTATTTTCCTTCTCATGTTGTGCTTATCCTCCTCTTGTAGACCTGCAAAACATAATTTCCATCTTTTGTATCTTTTCTCTTTTTTTCTCTTCATATATATATATATATATATAACAACTAGTTTGCCTCCGAGGAGGTTTTCATCCTAGTTTCCTGCCCTGGGTGCCTCAAAAGAGGTTTTCACCCAAAGATATTTTTATTTTTTTCTTCCTCTTTTTTAACACCCTTGGGTTGCCTAAAGAGGTTTTCAACCCAACAGTGGGACTGAGGTGCCTCATGGAGGTTTTCATATGAGTCTCTTTATTCATTTTCCTTTTTTTTTTCTACAGGGACTTGGTGGGGTGGAAGCTGAGAAATGCTCTACCACCATCACTGTCTTGTTGATGCTATTGATGAATTCTTTCCTTGACAAGGGCTTCTTGTAGATATTTAATCTATACCCATTGACAAGAAAAGGGATAGCCTCTGCACCAATGGTTCTTATCTGCACATCACTATTATCATGAAACTTTTCTATTACATAAGGCCCTAACCATATAGTCCTTATCTTGCCTTTAAAATCCTTGTATCAAGAATCATACAACAAAGCCCAATCACCTTCTTGAAACTGTTTGTCTTTTATATTCTTGTCATGCCAAATTTTCCTTTGAACTTGAGTTACCTCTGTGTGCAAGAGAGCCTGCATCCTAAATTCATCTAGCTCATTTAGCTGGAGAAATATTTCTTGTTGTGCCCTGGTGATATCCAGATCCAATTGTGCTACCATCCTTAAGGTGTTGTATTCAAATTCAATGGACAATAGGGCTTTCTTCGCATAGACCATCTCATAAGGAGTGAAGCTAGTGGTGGTCTTCCAGGTGGTGTTGTAGGCCCATGTGGCCTCAACTAATTTGTCTACCCAATCCTTTCTGTTGCTGCTTATTACCTTGGTCAGAATGCCTTCCAATGCTCTGTTGGTTACCTCCACTTGCCCATTAGCCTGTGGGTGGTGAGGTGTGTTATGTGCTTGATCTTGTGCTGGCTTAACATATTTTCAATCATGTGAGATGTAAATTGACTGCCTTGATTAGCGACCAACCCTCTAGGGTATCCAAACTTATAAAACACATTTTCCCTTAAGAATTCATCCACTTTTTCTTTTGTTGCCATTTTGATGGCTTTGGCTTCAACCGATTTGGTTTAGTCAGTGCACACAATGATGTATTGCTTCTGTTTGGATGGGGGGTCAATGGGTCCGATGAAATCCATACCCCACTTGTCAAATGGCTTGAAAGTCACTTGAGGTTGTAGAGGCATCTCATCCCTTGGGGTAGGTTTCCCCATCCTTTGGCACCGATCACACTCGCTGGTATACCTCCTCACATTTGGTGAAGAGTGGGTCAGTAATAACCAGCTTGTAGTACCTTGAATGTTGTTCTTTTGGTTGCAAAGTGACCTCCACAAGGCTGATGCAGGAGCATTCAGCTCAGAAAAATAATTGTATTTTAGTAGACATAGGGGGTCTTGTGTTTTAAGGAAGTTGGTTTCCTAAGTGTTAAATTAATGTAATTATTTAGGCTTTTGAGTGATTTTAATAAGAATAAGAATTAATTAAGTATTGTGAGGCATATTTGTAAATTTTCTCGAATGTTGGAGAACATGAGAGATTTAGGATAGTTGAAAGATTTGGGAATTAGTTGTAAATCTTAGATTAGGAATTGGTTTCATGATTTGAGGAACTAGAGAGGATCCGTAGAGATAAAGAAGATATTTTAGGATTTTGTTGAGAAGGTTATGGATCTAAACCAGGAATTGGTTATAGAATCCTTTTGTATAAATGTAAGCCTAAAAGGCATAGAAAGGGGTTAGCTAGTTAGGGGTTAACTAAATAAGGAATTAGTTTGAGAGTTAGATAGGTATGATTGTAAGCCTACGAGAAGGTAGGAAAATAGAGGCCACTGATTAGAAAATCATGCTAGAGAGAGAGACTCTTATGTAAATATTTATTTATCAATACAGAGAATTTGATTCCTGAATTTTGTGGTGTGTATTGATTAATGGAGTTATGAATTGTGTATGAACTAATGTAGTTCTACATAGTATATGTATGCAGGTGGAGTTTGAGCAGAACACAGAGAAGAAGTGAGGATGAAGGATCGTGTCAGATTGTTGAATCTAACTAAAGGATCAACGTGAAGTTCAGGAGTGACAGTGTTTAAGAGTACATGGAGTAAGTCCAAGAGGGAGTTGTGTTGCAGAACAATCAAAGACCAGAAACCCTGGAGGAACCCGAAACCACAGAAGAACCTTGAGAAACCACGTAAAGGCAAAGAAAGTAAAGGTACAAAGGGATGAAGTAAACATGCACAGGAGCCATCGGATCAGTTAGATCAACGGACGAGATTGTTTGTGATAAGTGGCTAGGATATTAAGTCGCGTAAAATGTAGTCAAGAAGATGAGCGGCGGAGATTAAGCCACGTGTTGGCAGAAGGACGGAACGGTTTTCGTAGGCAGAAGTGGTTTTCGCGCGGCCTCAAAACCGTAAGTGGTAATTAAAAAATGGACCCAATGAAGTTATGAATGATAACTTAATCCAGTTGAATTTTGGAGGTGATCGGACCATCCATTGAAAGGGTGATCGGACGCATATCGTGTGCAAACAAGCACGGGATTTAATTTTCAAATCGGACCCGATGAGAGTTTATATAGTGGGGTTAAATCTTCGTTGAGTTCTAGTGATCAAGACCATCCTTGGGTTGACAGATCGTTGGTAATCACGTGGAAAAGTGCTTGCAGGTTAATATTATGAGCGGAACCGATGTATTTATCAACGCAAGTTAAATTTGTTTGAGTTCTGGAGGTTGAACGCGATAAGGTGATCATCAGTAAATGTGCAAAGGTCATGGAAAGGCGGAAAGATAAGGTTAAGTGGTTTATGGTATATTTCTATTATAGGAGAGTTATAATAGAAATAATGTGGGATTAATGAATTAAAAGGTTAAGTCGAGTTTAACCAAGTCTGAGACCATGGTGTGGTTAACATTGAGTTAAGCGAGACCAGAGTTAAGAGGGTATGGTTAATACACTCAGGATTAAATATTAAACAAAGTTTAGGAAGGGTGTATAAGGTTCCGATTAAAGAGTTATTAAAGTTTAGACTTTGGATTAATCACATGAAACGTTTCTGCATGAGGTTTAATTAAGAAGCCAAAAGCCTTAGTTTATGAAGGTTTGACTAGACAGGGAAATTAAAATTCCTGGGACATAATAGATTATGCATTTTATATTCCAAGGCCCATCATGACAAGACAGAAGGATGTCGAAGACTTCCTCTCCTTGACACATCTTCTTAGAATTTGATCCGGACCTAGCTTGAAGATATTGCCGCCAATCCAAGTGAATGGGGCGCTGTTTCTTATGATCCTCCTCTTTTCCTTGGAGGACAAGTTTGGTGGAAACTGTGTAGACACCAAGTAGTTTTCTATGTCAGCAAACCATGGAGAGAGAACTGCAATGGCAAATAAATGTTCATCTCGTGTCCGTCACTGTGTAGTTCAGCTAGGCTTTCAACAAATTCTTACTGATGAAGTAAATGACATAAGGTATCTTGTCATCTATCTGGCCTAGAGCTGCTCCTATGGCTTTGTGTGAGGCATCAGCATGTATATGAAAATGAAGACCCCAATTTGGGCCTCAGAGAATAAGTGCAATATTCAACTTGTCCTTTAGGGTGTCCAAGGCTTCTTGACAACTTCTTGACCATAAAAATTTGAAGTCTTTGCCCACTACCCAAATAAAGGAGAAGATAACTTGCTGAAATCTTTTATAAATCTCCTATAGTATATGGCTAAACGTAAAAAACTTCTGACATCCCTTTGTTTTTGCAGAGTCAAGACCCTTTTGATGATGTCCATCTTATTTGGGTCTACTTGCAGTCCTTCCTAGGATATTGAGTGACCTAGAACAGTCCTTGCAATCATCGAGAACTCACATTTTTCGGGACTAAGGGATAAGTTCATTTCAATGCATTTATTCAGCACCTTACCCAGGTTAGAGAGAGCCTCCTAGAAATCACACACATAGGGTGTAAAGTCATCCATATAAATTTCTACTGCATCATGGACTAACTCTGCAAATATACTCAGGACTGCCCTCTAGAAAGTGGGAGGGGCATTGCATAGACCGAAAGGAAGGACCCTATAAGTGAAAGTACCCCAAGGACAAGTAAAGGTGGTTATATCCTGGTCCTTTGGGCTAATATGGATTTGATTGTACCCACTGAACCCATCTAAGAAAGAAAAAAACTTTTTCCCTGTCAGGCCATCTAACACTTGGTCAATGAAAGGTAGAGGGAAATGGTCATTCTTTGTTTCATTGATTAACTTTCTATAATCAACACAGATCCTCCACTTTCCATTTTTCTTTGGAACCAACACCAAAGGAGACACCCAATCACTGTCCGAGATAGGGTAGATAAATCCTGCAACCAACAACTTTTGAAACTCTTCTTTGATTATATCCTTGAGATCTGGATTCATTCTCCTTTGGGGTTGTCGGACTGGTTTGCAACCTTCTTTGATGTAAATGTGGTGAGTACACACTGAGGGGTGCACTCCCTTCATTTTTTTGTAATTCCAAGCAAAGGCATCCAAATGCTCTCTTAACATATTACATAACTTTACTTCTTGGTGTACATAAAGAGAGGGGTTGATTTTCAGTGTTCTTTCAGGGCTGAATTCTATTGTCTTGACATGATTAAGGTTTGAGCCATCTAAGCATAGATCAATCCAATGGTTTTTCTTGGTTTCCTTCACTACTTCCTCCAAAGGCATGGTGTTGGGAGTTGGATTTTGGAGGATATGTTCAATCAAATCATCTTCTTCAGGTTGTCCACTTCCCATGGTAGTTTCTAGGGTATTGTTAGGAACGAGATCCCCCAAGGACAGTTTTGGGGCTAAGAGCCCATGTTTTGGGTTGAATTTTGTAATAAAATAGTAAAGTCTCTGCATTTTATCGTCGCGGAGCGTGAAGGTGTCATGAGTCATAAAGGGTTGTCCGCCCTTATTTTTGTAAAGTAAAGTTGGCTGTAAAAGATCTACCCATGGTCCATGGACCATGGGATTGTATAAAAAGAGCTAAGCTCTAAGTAGTTTTAGAGAAAAGTTTTTTGAGTCAAATAGTCATAGCTTTGAAGTAAGAAGTCTAAGTTTCGGGTCGTAGCATAGGTAGAGGCTCTACAACTGAGTGCGCAGAGCCCTAGGGTGGAAGTCCACAACTAAGTGCGTGGACCCCTACAGCTATGTGTACAGGGTGGATAGAGTTTGTAATCACTTGAAAGATATCAATAAAGAGAAGTATTCTGCAAATTTTGTGTCTTTGTTCCTGTTAACGCATCTTGACATGTTATGTATGAATTTCATTTATAATGCTTATATGATGCACGAATGTATGTAGTCATGTTCGTTAAGTGAATGAAAGTAAGGAAATATGTTTACGCGGTGTTAACTATGATTGTCTAATAAGATAAGTAAGACACTTAAGCTAGTTTGGGAATCTGCACGGTACACTGCCATAGCAGTGAGAAAGTACCTGAGCCGCTGGTTAGGGATGCGCGAAGGTTAATCATACCCTTTCGCGAAGGTCTTGAAGGGAGGAATAGGGGGCTAGTCTGGAAAGCCCTAGAACTAAGTGACCTGTGCGAAGGCAGGAATAGAAGGAATAAACTGACATCACGACCTCCTCAGGGTGCAAAAACTTGGTTCCAGCGTCCCCCCATACTACTTCGAGTGAGACTTCAGTCCACGCTCCATGAGCTGATGCTGAAAGGGCCAGTAATGTAGGGATTTGTTTGGCTAAATAACATTGAACCTAGGTCAGGCCCCCACAAGCCAATAGGTATAGAGTTGGGCAGAGTAGACTTCATTGTCTTCCTCCTCTTCTAGCCATAAAGGTAAGTCATGTTATAGAGATGGCTGAGTAGGAGGGTACAAGACCAACTGCTTGGATAGATGCCCATTTTTGATAGTCATATTTCCAACCCTGTAGCTAATGTATGCATCGACAGTGGCTAATCAAGGCCTCCCAGGTATGAGAGGATAACCATTAAATTTGGTCTTAGGTTGGAAAACTAAGAAGTCTATAGGGTACTCCCAGGAGTTAATGGAGACCATCACATCCTCAACAATCCCCTCAAGGGCTACTGTGGATCAGTCTACAAGTTGCAAGACTGCCATGGTATTTCTTAATGAACCTTGGAGATTCAGCTTGAGCATGGTGTCCTTAGTCTTTACAATAATGGAAACCCCAAGATCAATCAAGGTATGTGGGACAATGGTGCCATTGATGTGTAAATCTATTATAGGGCTTCCAAGGTCTAAATACTTTGGGCAAATTACTTGCCCCAGCATTAAGTCAGACAACTTTCCACTGACATTAATGGTAGGGGTGTCTCTTTTTCACCTCCCTCGATGTTTGAAACACTTCTCTTTAATCAACTTGTTGTAAATAGATACATCCTTAATAGCTTGTAGAAGTGGGATTTTGACACATAGATTTTTCAATTCACCCAGAAGTTCATTTTCTTCTGGGGTATGCTAGACTGGATGAGTTAATATTTCAGGAAAATGTGGTGGATTCACTCTAGGCATACTTTCCTCTCTTTCCTCCTCACTCTCCCTCGGTGGAGATGGAGGTTGGTTATCCGGGAGCACTCTCCCAGACCTAAGGTTGATCTCCTGAATTTCCACAACATAAGTAGGGTAGGATGTCTCTCCACTGTAGACCTGTTGTGCCTATCTATTGTTTGGGTTCAGGTTTGTTTGGGCAGACATCTGAGGTTGTTTATGTGGATCAGGGTGTAAAAGTTGTGGTTGAGTAGGAGGTGAAGGCAATAAAGCTGGAGCATTATTGTATGGGGGCCTCCACCCCTGGGGTGGTGCATTCCACTGAGGTTGTGGAGGGTTATATGGTTGAAATGGATGGTTGGTCGGTTGGGAATGGTCCCAAGGTGCAAAAGACTAGGGAGAAGGTGTAGATCAGAAGGGATGAGCAGAGGGGCCCCAAGAGGGAATGGATGTGTTTTGGTTAGGGTTGTAATATGCATAGGAAGACCCTTGCATGTCCTGCTGGTATGGTCGAGGTCCATGAGGCCTCCTTTGATTTATGTAGCAGAGCTGCTCAGTCACCTCTTTAGTTCCTTGATACATAGCTTTTAGTCTAGGTAGACAAGGGCACTTGTTTGTGGAGTGGTTTTCTTCACAGACCGAGCATATTTCTATAAGGTTTAATGGACATTGATTCCTAGGGTGCCTCCTTGTGCATCTAGGGTAGAAGATGGCTAATGCTCCTTCTGCCTCCTCCTGCTTCCTCTTGATTTGCATAGTGTCCATCTGTAGGGAAAGGGTTTGCATCATTTCACTCTTAAAATCTTCCAACATGTTTCCAATTTCACTTTTTATATATGTCAGAAGAGGATGAGTTGGCCATTGTTTGACTAAACCTACGCTTTTTTCTAGCTGCCCTAGGATGGTTCTTAAAAATGGTCTTGATATCCTCATAGGGTAGATGGTATATGTCCCCTCTTGATAGCAGGTTTAGGGTATCCAGGAGATCTTCCCTAATCTCCTTGAGTAGGACTAGCTTAGGTGACTCATGATCAAGTTTGCACTTGGCCCTTTTATAGCTGAGCTAGAATATTTCCTCATAATCCTCTAAGGATTCATCATGCCCTAAGATAATTCTAAAAATTTCCTCTTTGGTGTCTTTGGACTTGCAATAGTCCCTATATTTGTTGTTGAAATATTGTTGCATCTGAACCCAGGAGGTGATACTATCCCCAGGTAAACCCATGAAGCAGTGCAAATTTGCATCCTTGAGAGTGGATGGGAATAATTTCAACTTCTGATCATCAGTGGTGTAATCATAAGTTCTGCATATCACAACAAACTCAAACAAGAAAGCATTGATCTTCTGAGGTCGGGCCATGGAAGTGAGGAAAAGAAGAGGGGCTTATGTTTTTCATCTTGGCATCCCCATTGGTTTCTCTAATGGGAAATCACCCTCAATTATTTCTCTATCTCCCCTTTCATTTCTATTTTTAGCCATTATGTTAGTTGGAATGGGTTCTTCTTCTTCCCCTATAGGCTCTTCAAAAATCTTTGGTTGTTTGCCTAAGGGGTCCTGTAATTCACAACCACCAAAAAAGAGGGAAGGTTGGTTGTTTGAAGTGGTGGGGGTATTTGGTATAAATTTTCCTAAGTTATCCCTATTCCTACGAGGCATGAAAGAAGTGTTTTGTTTTGTTTTTCAAGCTTTAATACTAATTGTATAATGGAAAAGACAAACTGAATTTAAACTAACTATTGAATGAAATCACTTGCAGAATGGCAAGGAAAGAAAACCAACTTACAAATATCTTGCAAAAAACGAAACTAATAGCAAAATGAAAGAGATAAGAAATGGAAGAAAGAAAGAAGAAATCACATCTACTCAGACACCTCCCCGACAACGATGCCAAAAAGTGATGAGCACCAATATTGCAGCAAGAATGCTGCAACTCCTAGGGCTACCAACCTTACTTCATCAACCCGAGGTTCGTACAAACTTGGATATGACAATGTTGTATACACAAATAGATGCAATGAGTCCACTCTTTGTCACTGCTGAGCTGGGCGATAGACCATTAGGGTTTATCAAACCATCCTTCTATTGATTTAGAAGAAGTTTGATTACCAACTGAGAAAGGAGATTTCTACCCTAATTGAGAGGATCGAAATGCTACATATTGCAGTAATGAAAGACTCAAATAGATGCCTAAAACACACAACTCATCTAGATATTTGTTAAGATACATTTCTTTAAAAGAATTCTAATTTAACACCTATGAAGTCCTAACTAATATAAGCAGGAAATCCAATCTAATCAAACACTTAATTGTTGTGTACATGAATAAGCATAACAACTTTTTCTTTTTGTCTTTTTGCGAAAACATGAATGTTAAACCCTCTTGATTGCATGGTAGATGGGACAGGTGTAGAGAGAGATGGTTGTGATGGTTCAAATGGCTTGGAAGGCAAGCAAGGGTCTTCTCCTAGCTTTTGTGATTCATTTCTCACATATCGGGCCCAAAACAGGCCACTACAGGTCGTCCTACAGGATGTCCTAATTCACCTTCAAGATCCCCTATTTTCCTACTGGAATAGGCCGAAAGCATAACGAGTGATTTGGATAGTGGTATGGAGCTTAGGGAAGGTGATCGAAGGAAGGAATAAGGCAAGGAAGTGGTTGGGACTCACTTAGAACTCAAATCAAAGTTGTATGATGGTTGGATTTTCTCAATAAGCATGCCAAGTTGTCCTTGTGAAATGATAACTCGGATTGGTAAATTAGTGTCCTTTGGTGATCATGGATGGGTATGATTTGCTGATACTGATGATATGAGGTATTCCTGCAATATTGAAACTCCTGCAACATACACATCATTGTTGACATTTATCCATAAATCATTTCAAAACAAGAAAGGTTTACAACAACATAGGAAAAAAAAATCATCATTTATTTGCCTAGTTCATGCATGGAAATGCTTGAAGCCTATTATGAAAGCACCATGAAATATAATACCAAGCTTAAGAGATCATAAATGACAACTGCAACCTATCTTCTGAACTGAAAGATGTTGACCTAATTAGTAGAAAAACCCTAAATTTCATAAGAAACCAAAATTCTGTCTTTTTGGGATGAATGGGAGTTTTTCCTCAAACCATGCTCCCTGAAGGGAGGAAAGAGGTAAGATCCACGTGTTATCAACCTATTTTGATATTTCCTTATCTCTCTATAGCTACTTTGAAATCTAGGCACAAATGGAAGAAAACTAATCAAATTCACCAATACTTGCAATGTAATAATGCCAAAATCAATTCAACAAGTAATCTATGAAATAACCTAAGCATACAAGTACGGTAAGAGGAACCTTTGCTGCTAGGTTTGGGCCTTAACCCAAGAGCTTTAGCCCTCTGAGTCAACTCAGTGCTGGATCAAGGGAATTCTCATTTACATTAACATATCAAAAAATACATAATAGTGTTTTGTCACAATCCTTCAACTTGAAAGTGCTTATTTATCTTGCATAGAAAATCCGAATCCTAATGAGGATCTAGGCCTCCTTATTTATACAATTGGAGTTGCGAACAACTTCCTTAAATATAGGGAGGCTTGGATCCCAATCTTAAGATTAACTAGTTCTTAACTATCACTGGCTCAGTTGTCAATGATCCTCATGGCTCCGCTGCCTGCAACTTCGAGCTAGTGTGATTTGATTGAGGGATATTCAAATGAGTGAGAATGTAGTGAGGAAGACCCATCTCCTATAATCTCTCCTTCTTGTCTCATTCGAGTTCCTTCACCTTAATTAGCCATAATTTTCTCCCAAAAACCTGCAATTAATGCACATTAGACCACTAGACATAACATCTTACTTTTACTCATCTCATTAAGAAAAATATAATTAAAACATGTAATGAATTATGAGAAGAGTTGATTTTAGTAAGCTTGGAGGTGTATTAAGGTACATATATTTTACCCAATGATGAGCCTCATCAGTAATCAAGTACAAGAAGGGTACAAGTAACAAAGTGACATATATGCTTTCTAGACCTCTTGTTTCTACATCTATTGTTTTAAAGAATGATTCTTTATCTCATGATAGCTATGTTAAACAATATTCTATTGATGAAGATTTTGAAGAAATTTATGAGATGCTAACCCATGGATCACAAGTGGAGAACTACCATTTGTAGGACAAGTTATGATCCAAGTCTAGGTGTGAAGAAGGACCTTTACAAGACCTTTTACTTTCGTGATGTGTTAAAATTGCTTTTTAAGAGAACGTTAAGGAATACAATTGCATGCGAAAAAGAAGAGGAACAATATAATCATCAGCACATGGAAACATAAGTCATTGTTAATGGAGTTCATCTAGAAGGGACTACGTCTCCATGCCCCAATCAAGGTTGTGTAGGCCGCTGCATTAGGTGTTGTCAATAAAAGTGATGTACACAAGAGTTTGTTGTCTCGATCATACAAGGAAGAATGCCCTCACGCAGGAGTGGCTCTAAGATATATTCCACAACTAGAACTCTCAATCAAAACTCCTATCAGTATGACACAAAACATGCATGGTGCGCATCCTGCCAACAAGGCACAAAAGGGATGTCAAAGCAAAACACATGCACAATGACAACAACAGTATCCCAGCAACATACAACAAGGGATCTCAAAGCATAAAGTACATCATATGAAGATTCCTCATAACATGAAGCAAGGAATCATGACAACATGAAAATAAAGAAGATCCTACATCAATATCAATCTAGGATCTACAGCATAATGTAAAAGAAGAAATATATGAAATAATCATATACCTCACACCATCTGAAAATATGAATGAAGAAGTGGATAAAACGATCCATGGTGAACATCGATTCACCTCATC
Source organism: Pinus taeda (assembly GCA_000404065.3). Lineage (NCBI taxonomy): Eukaryota > Viridiplantae > Streptophyta > Pinopsida > Pinales > Pinaceae > Pinus > Pinus taeda. The sequence goes on from APFE030353951.1 coordinate 76,223, forward strand.
AATGCGCAGGCACAGTCCGCTCCCAATCTGTCATGGTCTCACTATGAATGGCCATATGAAGAAGTGCTGCCCTGAAGCAATTGTCAAAGTGTTGAAGCTTGCTGAAACACTGATCCCAGGGCATTAATATGCAAGCGGAATAAGCGATCAAAGAAGAATCCATCAAGGAAGCATTAATCAACAAATGAAACGATCACAAGAACCAATCAAAGAGGCATTGATCCAAGATCAAGAAGAATCGATCAAGAGATGAATTGATCACAAGAAGAGAAAGAACTACTCTGGCTCTTGGCTTCTGTAGCTCTCGGCTATATGGCTTCATAGCATAATGGCTATGTCATTGCCACTCTGGATTTGCCTGAATTTCAAGCACCGTGCCTCTATGACTATCTGCACTATAGATTAAATGACTCTGTGGCTTTCTGGGGTTCAAGCGCTGCGCTAGCTTTAAGTTCTCTTTGGCATGCAGGCTCTCTAGCTTCCTATTCGCAGCCTTTCTGTGTAGCCTCTCAGGCTTGCCATCATATTGCCCTCGCCCATTGTTTACACAATCTTTCGCCTTCCCTAGCTCTCTGCATCCATACTCGGGGCACCATTAACAGGCTTTTGGGCTCCCCAGCATAGGCTCTCTTCCTCTGTCACCCCCCTAGGCTCTCTGTTACCCATAATGTTTTATAACACATTTGGGACACGACCGCATCAAAATCGGGGTCATTTCTGTTCAGAATAGAAGCCATTTGCTTAGAAGCATCGGTCGTTGCAACAACCGTAAAAAATAGGCCTTTTATCATTTTACAATGATATGAAAAAAGTTGGAAAAACACTGAAAATCATTTGAAAAATCCAACAGTTCAGATTTCAAAATTTATAAAATCAGACTTATGAATTTATTGGGTCTGGGATATATCGCAAGGCGCCAATCGCCGATCGCTGACGTCCCTGACTAGATCTGGACTGTTGATCGGTTCTGGATCTGATGGCTGTGATTTAATCGCTATATCACTATCGCTATGAGTCGGCTCCTTCACTGATACATGAGCATGTGCCGACGCCGATCACCGATCACTCCAATCGCCGATATCAGTGATCACTAATCCCAGGGTCTAAAGTCCCGTTCATCGCGGATTGCATAATTGTAAAGCGTTGATATCGCATCTATCAAGCCCCCGTCTCCAATATCGGAGATCGTTGATCGGGGTTCCTAAAGGCCCTATCTTAAGTCCGCCTTTTGGACTATGCCGATTGTGATTTGCCTCTTAAGGCTTAAAGTCCACTTTTTATGGAAAAACCTCATTTTCTTAAGGATCAAGCTGACCTTCTTTTCGCGATAACTTCGTCATCCGGACTCGGATTGACGAACTGTTTGCACCTCCATGATCAGGAAGATGAGCTCTTCGATCTGGTCCTAGTTCGACATCATTTTGATCACTTTGATTTTTGAGAATTTCCATGCCATGATGTCTAAAGATCCACCTGGATCAATCCTCCCCACTGAGGAGCTTTTGGTCCTCCAAAAGCATAAAAATTAATCTGCACCTTTCTCTGTACCATGTCTGCATCACAAATGTCCTGAAAAGGTCTCATTTCCATCTCCTTCACCTTTGTTCTTCGGAGCCTTAAGCGACGAACCGACACCTGCTTCCCCTGCAACCTATAGTACATGGATTTGCAATTACATGCTTTAAATGACATGGCCAAAATAAAGACCCAAACGCCCCATACTTGCCATGATTTTATAACTCATACTCGGTGGTCAAGTTTACAATAAGATGGTTGTAATACTCTAGATATGACAACAAGGCCAACTCATCATGGTTGCTTCAAAAAGCGATGGAAAACATATCATCACTGCAACACATGATTTACATTCATAAGGCCAAACACTATTGTGTGGACAAGATGGAAACATAACATCACTTTCAGAGTTTTAACATGCAACTCAAAATACGACTCAAAAAATGACCAGACATCATTGTTGCTGACCAAGTGATGGAAACTCATCATCACTTTTACACTTTAAAAATGCAACAAATGATTTTACAAAGAATGACCATGAAATGATAGCAAGTCAAAAAAACTGTTTTTCACTTATCAATGTGAATGGGTCGCCTCTTTGAGGTGGTTTTGGTTGTCAAACAACTGCGCTTCCTGGTTCACGCACTAACGCTTTGTCTTTAAGGCGCTGCTCTGGATTGAGCTTCCAGCAAGTGGCTCTCTGATGGCCATTTCTATCACAATGACTGCAATAGGCTTTCTTCCTCCATACCTACTTAACCTGTTTCTTTTTATGCGGTTGAGAGGGTCTTTCACACCTCATGAGTGCTGCCATTCTTTTCCAACACTCGGAAAAGGTATGGTTAGGTAAACCACAAAAAGTACATGTTTTCTGATCCCTTAGTCTTCGTTCATTATTAACAACAGGATCATAATCAAAATGAACATTTGAAGATTGAAAGTGATTATTCCTTCTTTGATATCTTTGATGTCAGTATGGCGATGAGAGCTTGCCTCAGCTCTTTCCCTGCGATGGACACTACCATGGGATGATGGGGATGTTTTCCCATCATTCTCTTTCCTTGACGATGTCTCGAACGACTTTGACACCTTTGAGCACTCTCGTTTGGTGTACCTCAAGCTTGCAAATCTAGGTTCATGAATAACCTCCAAAGGTTGGATCATGCCTTGGTTGTTAGCACCAAGCTCTTTATCCTCGTGCCTTGTCTTTGCAAGGAGCCTCATATTCGTCCCTGTAATTGGGATCTCCAAATATCCAACAAACATCATACTATCAAAAGATGAAATCGAAAGGAAATCAACATCTTTTACCTTCTCTTTCGATTTGGAAAGAACTGATAAGGGCTTCTCATCATTCGTTGTTGGTGGATCACATTCCCTAACTTCTTTCCTGACATACCCAAGTCCTGCCTGGCAGGGTAATTCCTCTTCTTTGATGGGATTGACAATGCCTTGGCCTTGGTTGTTAGCACCAAGCTCTTTCTCCTCGTGCCTTGTCTTTGCAAGGAGCCTCATATTCATCCCTATAATCAAGATCTCCAAATCTCCAACAGACATCATATTATCAGAAGATGAAATCGAAAGGAAATCAACATATTTTACCTTCTCTTTCAATTTGGAAAGAACTGATGAGGGCTGCTCATCATTCGTTGTTGGTGGATCGCATTCCCAAACTTCTTTCCTGACATACCCAAGTCCTACCTGATGGGGTAATTCCTTTACTTTGATGGGATTGACAATGCCTTGGCCATTAACGCCCAAGCCTTTTCCTTCATACCACATTCTCTTCAGTAGTTTGGAGCCAATTCCTATGGTATGATTTTCAAAGACAGTGAAATCATCATAAGGCGATATACATGAAGATGGAGAACTACATTTTACCTCACATGGGTCTCGTTGCAGCTTTTCCAAGGCCTCGTCCTTTGCTTACAACTGTAGTAGCAAATTATACTTCTCCTCTTCCTCTTCATGTAAGCGCATCTTCAATTTATCATTTTGTGGCTTTCAACTGAAGCAGTAACCTCTCCTTTTCCTTTGTTTGTTTCTGTAGAGTTTCATACACAATTTCCACTTTCTTGGAGATGTCGAGCATGGTCTTGCACATCGCTCTTTTGTCCTCTATCATTGCACGTTCCATTGTTCACACTGTAATTCACATCAACGTTAAGAACTACTCTGATACCACTTGATCCGGGTCTGAGTGTGAAGAAGGACCCTTCCAAAACCTTTTACTTTTGTGATGTGTTAAAATTGCTTTTTAAGAGAACGTTAAGGAATACAAGTGCATGCAAAAAAGAAGAGGAACAATATAATCATCAACACATGGAAACATAAGTTGTTGTTAACGAAGTTCATCCAGGAGGGACTACATCTCCAGGCCCTAGTCAAGGTGGTGTAGGCCGCTGCATTAGGTTTTTTCAATAAAAGTGATGTACACAAGAGTTTGTTGTCTCAATCATACAAGGAAGAATGCCCTCACGCAGGAGTGGCTCTAAGAGATATTCCACAACTAGAACTCTCAATCAAAACTCCTATCAATATGACACAAAACATGCATGGTGTGCATCCTGCCAACAAGGCACAAAAGGGATGTCAAAGCAAAACACATGCACAACGACATCAAGAGTATCCCAACAACATACAACAAGGGATCTCAAAGCATAAATTACATCATATGAAGATTCCTCATAACATGAAGCAAGGAATCATGACAACATGAAAATAAAGAAGATCCTGCATCAATATCAATCTAGGATCTGCAGCATGATGTAAAGAAGAAATATATGAAATAATCATATACCTCACACCAACCATGGGCCATTTGAAGATATGAATGAAGAAGTGGATAAAACGATCCACAGTGAACATCGGTTCACATCATCAATGCGCAGGAAAAGTCTGCTCCCAATCTGTCATGGTCTCACTACGAATGGCGATATGAAGAAGCGTTGCTCTGAAGCAACTGTCAAAGTGTTGAAGCTTGCTGAAACACTGATCCCATGGCATCAATATGTAAGAAGAATAAGCGATCAAAGAAGAATCCATCAAGGAAGCATTAATCAACATATGAAATGATCACAAGAATCAATCAAAGAGGCATTGATCCAGGATCAAGAAGAATCGATCAAGAGATGAATCGATCACAAGAAGAGGAAGAACTACTCTGGCTCTTGGCTTCTGTAGCTCTCAGCTATTTGGCTTCATAGCATACTGGCTATGTTGTTGCCACTCTGGATCTGACTGAATTTCAAACGCTGTGCCTCTATGGCTATCTACACTATAGATTAAATGGCTCTGTGGCTTTCTGGGGTTCAAGCGCTGTGCTAGCTTCAAGCTCTCTCAGGCACGCAGGCTCTCCAGCTTCTTACTCACATCCTTTCCGCACAGCCTCTTGGGCTTGCCATCATATTGCCCTAGCCCATTGTTTACACAGTCTTTTGCCTTCCCCGACTCTCTACATCCATACTCTGGGCACCATTAACAAGCTTTTGGGCTGTCCAGCACAGGCTCTCTTCCTCTTGCCCCCCCCTCGGCTCTCTGTTACCCGTCATGTTTTATAACAAGTTTGGGACACAGCCGCATCAAAATCGGGGTTGTTTATGTTCAGAATAGAAGTCGTTTGCTTAGAAGCATCGACCATTGCAACAAATGTAAAAAATAGGCCTTTTATCGTTTTACAACGATATGACAAAACCTGGAAAAACACTAAAAATCATTTGAAAAATCCAATAGTTTGGATTTCAAAATTTATAAAATCAGACTTATAAATTTATTGGGTTTGGGATATATCACAAGTCGGGATCGTAAGGCACCAATCACCAATCGCCGATGTCGCTGACTAGATCTGGACCCGTTAATCGGTTCCGGATCGGACGGTTGCGATTTAATTGCTATATCGCTATCACTGCAGGCCTGGTCCTTCATCGATACATGAGCATGTGCCGACGCCGATCATCGATCGCTCTGATCGCCGATATTGGTGATCGCTAATCGCAAGGGCTAAAGTCCCGTTCATCGTTGATCACATAACTGTAAAGCGTCGATATCACATCTATCAGGCCCTCAACTCTGATATTGGAGATCGCTGATCGGGGGTCCTAAAGGCCCTATTTTAAGTCCGCCCTTTGGACTATGCCGATTGCGATTTTCCTCTTAAGGCTTAAAGTCCACTTTTTATGGAAAAACCTCATTTTCTTAAGGATTAAGCTGACCTTCTTTTTGCGATAACTTCGTCATCCAGACTCGGATTAACGAACCGTCCACACCTCCACGATCAGGAAGATGAGCTCTTCGATCTGGTCCTGGTTTAACATCATTTTAATCACTTTGATTTTCAAGCATTTCTGTGCCATGGTGTCTGAAGATCCACCTGGATCTAGTCACTCTACCACCTTGGCAAGCTAGGTATTCCTACAAGTGAAAGAGTCCATGTAATTCAATAAGCTCACACTTCTCTTGTGTCTAGTCACTTTTGGGGTAGTAGAAACTATGTCTCACTTGTAGAGGTTTCATTATTGGACTCAAATGAAATAAATTATAGCCAAATATGTAAATGGATGTGTGACGTGCTCTGTTTGTAAGCCCACTAATACAAAATTGGGGTTGTACATACCACTCCCTGTTCCTTCATATCCTTGGGAGAGTATCTCCATGGATTTTGTAGGGGGGTTTCCTTTATCAAGAAAATGTCATGACTACTTGTATGTAATGATGGATAGGTTTAGCAAGATGTGTCTCTTGATTCCATGTAAGAAGCAAATTAAGAGTGAACACACTGATCAACGTTTCTTTCAACATGTATGGGTCCATTTTTGGTTTCCCATATCCATTGTTTCAGATCAAGAATCTCGATTTCTTGGAGATTTTTGGACAAGATCGTGGAAGATGATGGACACCAAGATAAAGAGGAGTACAAAATTCCATCCACAGACTGATAGAAAGACAAAGGTTGTCAACAAAAAAATGGTTCATTTTCTTT
>APFE030353951.1:87715-90226 GCA_000404065.3 Pinus taeda
TGGCCAATTATATTACAGCTATATGGAAAGTTTTGAAGCAGTGGGGCTTCAGAAACTACTTGCAAAATTATTTGATCAGGTGCAGGTGACAATATGATGATAGGTTGGGGCACCTTGAGATGTACCAAGACAGGTACATGAGGGAGTGGTATAGATCCAGTTCTATAGTCAAGTAGATTGATCCTAGGATGAAGTTTGTATACTTCGAGGAAAATCTTGAAATGACTGAGCATATCTCTCTCAACAAGAGGGAGTGATGAGATAACAACATCAAGGACAAACATTCTTTTCAGATCAAGTTGACTAGGAGAATGGTCTAGATTGTTGATATGATAGTATCATGGGACAAACATTATACCTTAGGAGAATGGTCCAGTAGGGGAAAAATTTTCTACCTTAAGGAGAATGGCTCGACAGAGGACAAACATTCTTCCTGAGTCAAAGATATTGACTAGATTGAGAAAGAATGGTCCTAGAGGCCTATACACTTAGTTGAGTGGGTGCATTTCAACATCAAGCTCAAACTCTCCAGATAGGATTAGGAGAACACTTAACATCAGGCCATAAATCACTCATGAAGAGTGAGGCCCTTAGTGATTCACCACAAGTCAAAGATATTGGCTACGGTGATGGTGACTTGTTTGTATACCATGTGTTAGTGTGCCTAGTTTGTATACCATGTGTTACTGTGACTAGAATATGGTGACTAGTTAATTATAAGATATGCCATGTGCCAGGTACCAACAAGGATATGACAAGTAGTTGATGCTAATGATTTACCATGAATTGGTAATTATATGATGTTGTTGATTCACCATGTTTCATAGTCGTTGACTAGATTATGGTAATTGGTTGATGCTATCAATGTATCATTTGTTGACCCGATTATGGTACTTATATTTTCTATAACCTTTTCTTAGAAGAAATCTTTGTCAGCAATTAATTTTTCTTTGATCTCTGTTACACATCATTGTGTCACCATTAGGAAAATGACTGCGAATCCAAATCTCTCGCTATCCGATAAAGTGTTCCAAGCATTCCCCTGCAATGTTAGAAGCAAAACAATCCCAAAGTCTACAAGAATTATGGATTACATTGCTCAAAAAACTACTTTTAGACATGTGCGTTGTTTCTTAGCCAAAATTTGTGCAACCACAAATTTTACCATTATGTCCTGCGCCAATTTCCGCTTTGTCTTATATTATGAACTACACAAATCTCTTAACGTAAGTAAAAATAAAAAATGATTTCTAGAAGCCTTATTGGAGGAATATTTCTTGAGTGAAAGACTTGAGCTTCTACATACTTGGGCCTCATCCCTCTGTTCATGGAGTAAACTCGCTCCCTTTGTGGAACCCTAATCCCTCCTTGGATCTCATCCCTTGAGAAGAGGATCTCAAACCTCCTCCTCTCGTCCTATAAATTCAACATAGACTTGTTACAGGATATTATCCCCTAAGGCTCTTGGGTGGAACCCTAGTAGACTGAAAGTTGTCTAAGTCAAGAAACATACACACACACAACCGTTTATGCTATAAAAACTACTTCTAGGGTGAGAAGGACATACCTGAGGTCCTACATTTGGGTAGTTACTCAAGGGTGCAAACCCTTCTTCACGTCCCTTCCGCTCCTTTGTCGTGCAAAAACAATGATTCCAAGGATTGCAACAGTATATGGACAAAGATTTACATAAAAAATGATCTTTATGTTATATAAGAGAGAAATTAGTTACAAATTTCTAACATCTATTAATGCATGAAATCCAAAATGTGAACATCATTAACATAAAGAAAGAAGCATTTCGGGAACAAGACGTGTTTCTTTATTAGACCAATAGAATAGTATGAAAAAAGAGCAATATCACCTGAACCGCTTCTGCAGGCTCAAAGCTCAGCCTCCTTCTGGATCTGTCTCGCCTCAAGCCTCTAATAGGTCACCTTCCAATACTCACTCCAAGATGTCATGGCTAAAGAATGAACATCCAATCACAAGGAAACAAGGGTTTCCTGTACAAGATGGGGGAAGTGCAGAAGGCACAAGGGCCTTCAGACCTGATCAGGGGGAAAAAACTCAGTATAATAACCTTGCTCTATGATCTCTCCTCCTTTATGCCCTCCCTTTGATGTCTTTTTATACCAATTCCAAAGTAGTTTTTTAGTTAGGAATTGGTTGGGGACAGTTGAGGCCACGGGCACTAACAGGTGATCAGCAGGTAAAACCCGCGATCTCCGCCCGAAAATAAGGAGTTTTTTATTTTTTTAAGTGTTTTAATACATATACGCGGGTTGGGTATATATGAACCCGCGTATACACGCATTTAACTGAGGGCAATGTCGCGTACAGGGGAATAAACAACTGTTTTTTAGATTTTGGATCAGGTCTGGAAGGAAGGGTTGCCCTAGGCCATGAGTGCAGCATCACAAACCATAATAGTGAGATTTTGGAGCTATAACAGATGCCCCCTAATATATGAGGTCAGAAGGGGTACATGATGGCCGAAATATATTAAGC
>APFE030353951.1:107328-140188 GCA_000404065.3 Pinus taeda
GAACATCCAATCACAAGGAAACAAGGGTTTCCTGTACAAGATGGGGGAAGTGCAGAAGGCACAAGGGTCTTCAGACCTGATCAGGGGAAAAAGCTCAGTATAATAACCTTGCTCTATGATCTCTCCTCCTTTAGGCCCTCCCTTTGATGTCTTTTTATACCAATTCCAAAGTAGTTTTTTAGTTAGGAATTGGTTGGGGACAGTTGAGGCCACGGGCACTAACAAGTGATCAGCAGGTTAAACCCGCGATCTTCGCCCGAAAATAAGGAGTTTTATATTTTTTTAAGTGTTTTAATACATATACGCGGGTTAGGTATGTATGAACCCGCGTATACACGCATTTAACTCAGGGCAATGTCGCGTACAGGGAATAAAACACTGTTTTTTAGATTTTGGACCAGGTCTGGAAGGAGGGGTTGCCCTAGGCCATGGGTGTAGCATCACAAACCATAATGGTGAGATTTGGAGCTATAACAAGACTAGAGGGTTAAGGGGTACTTTTGAATGTAAATTTAGGTTATTGGAATAAGGTTGGAAATATTTTCATCTAAGGAGAGGATTGGAGACCATTGGGAAGTGACAGACATCATCAAGGCCAAAGTTATAATGCTTCTTTTTGTTCAATATTTAATACAAGCATTGTTCTTTCCTACTTGCATCTGTTCCAATGATATTTGAAAATCTCCTTGATCCTTTGCATGGTTTATCACTGAATATTGGTTTAATTTGGTGATTTATGCTATATTTTGATTTCTATTCATTATATGTTTTACCTTCATCTACTTTGTGCTTTCATGCCTTGTTTATTCATGCTCACGCAGATCTTCCTTTGAAGCAGTGAGGAAAGGCTTTTGAAGGAATTGAAAGGACTTCCATAACCATTTCATGGAAAATATAAGAGGCTCTTGCATACATCACACTTCATTCTTCAGTTATGAATTAAGGAAATGTAGCAGTCGTTTGTCTGTTTGTTACTAGATCTTGACTTAGTCTAGGGAGATCCCTCTTGTCCAAAAGAGTGATTTGTCTGCCATAACAATTTGGCAACCATACTGGTGAACAATTATTCTTCATTATATTCTCTTGTAACCTTTGATTGCCTTCTATAACCTGATTTGATTGTGTTTTGGAACCTGAAAGATTAAGATTCTTGATTTTTGGCTTTGTTTTTATTTTTTGTTTTTCTTAAGTTTTCTTGGTTTGCACATTTCTTCTTTAGCAACATAGCACATTTTTGCGCATTGTGCCTTTAGTAGCAGTGTGGTTGTGCACTGAACATATTTTATTGCTTGCACAAGTCTTTGAATTTTTTGGAAGTCCGTGCATGTTTAATTGAATGTTGTGAATTGTCTTCTTTAAAAATATTTCATCTTTGCAAATTAGGGTTGTAAGTTGATCTAGTAACTTGTTGATTTATCAAAAGAGAGATTGGTAGTTGTTGAGATAATGTTTTCATGTCTTTCTTCTTCTAAAGAATTAGAATCAACATTTGTTTACCTACTTGTAAAAAATCATTATGATAATGAAAAATAGTGTTTTTCAAAGTTAAGTATGTTTCACTTGCAAAATTGTTTCTTTTGGTTAAATTGAAATCAACAGTTGTTGTTCATGTTTCTAAGTGAAGCATTTCAGAATCATACTTTTGACAATCTTATGTTTATAGCATTCATTTGAAAAGATTCACTTTAGAGTTTTGATGGTTTTCTTCCTGCATTTTGAACAAGTTTTGGGTGTTGTATGTTGAAAGAATTTTTATGATCTTTGAGTTTTTGGGTGAGTTGAAATTCGAAATATTCATTTATGCATTTTGGTCAATCTGAAAGTGAAAATTTTACATTCTTGAAAGGAAATATGGTGAAATTATAAGTTTTGCATTCTGTTTGAACATCAAAAAGGTTCTCTCTTTACCATAGCTAGAAATTCATTGAAGCAAAAGATTCATTTATGCATATTTTCCACATTAGGTTTGGAAGCAAAAAACTGATATAATTTATAGCACATCTATTAATTCGACTATCAATCAAAGAGGAGATGTAAAATCAATCAAATTTTTAACTAACCAAAGATAGTGGTTATAGGTTAGAAGATGTGATTTGGCTTCTATAAAAATAGAAGTTTTTGTTTCTTGTGTGCGACACATTCTACGGGCAGTCGGTATTCCACATACGTAAGTATATGTGAATGTTCTCTACGTGCCTTCGGATATATTAGGCAATGTTCCACGTATGAAAAGTATATGGGGATGCTGCCTATCATACAGGCTCACCTTAGATAGCTCTAACATAGATTGTACGTCGAGTACATTTTGGAGGCCCCCTTCTAGGTTGCATACCATCCATAAGTAACCAAGTCGACTGCTTTGTCATTTGTGATACACCAACACAAAATTCAATGAGATTTCTTTCCCGTACATATATCCTTGGTTTACCAAGGTGGCATGTTGCAGTTCTGTTGATGGTACTGGACCCACCAACATGTCAGAGGATCTCCCCATTAGGCAGTCCCAACTAGACCTCAGACCATTTGGAGTAGGAGTCCCAGTAGTGGGGAGTACGGTATCACCTTGACTTCGATTGTGCACAGAGGTAAGTAAGATGTCCTTGTTGGAATCAAGGGTGTGACCTTGCAGCAAGTCAAGGAAGATGCATGAAAGGCTCTAACACACAGAAGGGGAGAAGAGTGCACCCCTTAGAAGCCTATGATAGCACATAGCTTGAAAGTACACACGAGTTGATAGACATCATGAAATGGAAAGCAGAATAGTCAACAATCCAAAGTGATGAGTTATACCAACAACAAGCTTCGATAAGATTCATACAAACACATATGGAATAGTCCATACATACATGCATAAATTACAACTACATACATCGTTAGAGTAACTAGAATGGTTGAGCTAAAATAACAATATATACATGAACATGCTGGCTTTGTTATATTAAAAGAGTGAAATATCCAATCATACATACAACCATGAAAACCACTAGTCCCAATAGTGGAATGTTCCAGTTACTTCTGAACTATCCTCCTAAGTGATGTACTCACTCTGCACTATGGAGAAGCCAAGGCTCGTTACAATACACTCCAAGCTTTATCTAAGTTATACCTATCAGAAGCTTGGCTCCCAAAAGCCTGTACAATGAGTTATGAGGTTCTATATATAGCAAAGGGTGGGGTGACCCTTGACATTCCCCTTTGTGACTCTTGAGTGTTGGAAATACTGAGAGGGGGGCGAGGTGAATCAGTATTTCCTTTCAATTGTTATTTTTATCAGTTAAATAATTTATATTTAGAACACAGAAATGAATAACAGGAATAAATGCTTTTATTAATATATTCTTTGCAATAAATCAAGTACAATGTATATAGGGCTTCAACCAGTTGCCAAGCACCAACTTGGACTTTTTGTGAGGCTCTAACCTCCAGAGCACCAACCCTATCTTGTCAAGGCACCAACCTTGGATTTAGGAGAACCAACTCCCAGGACAACAATCCTTCCAATTTTGAGGCACCAACCCCAAGGGCTCCAACCCTCTGCTATATATAGTCTGGATATGTTTGGTAGTAATTCTCTGCTCCCAACCCTGCTGGACCTACGACTTACTTTTGTCCTCCTGCTTCTTCCACGTCTGCCAGACCTTCGGCTTCCTCTATTTCTTACAGTTCGCTTGTTGTGAACTTTCCTTATTCACAATTATAGATGCCTGATACGCCTAACTTTTGGCTTCCTTTTTCGTTGGACCATTCGGATTCTTGACCTTTGACTTCTCGATCTTTCATTTGCTTGACCTTCTGGCTTCGTCTGTTCCTTCAAGTTCACAAACTATTACCTCTTCTCTATGATAGATGCCCGAGATACGTTACCCATATGGAGATCCCAAGTGCCACGTCATTCCTTTAATCGCAATCGCAACTTCCAGAGGTCTTTTACAGGTCATGCCCATAACATACTCTATCCTCCGATATCAACATCATCGATCTTCACATATCAACATAGTTAAAACCATATAATGGGTGGTCCCACCTGCAACATCATCACCTTAATCGCAATCGCAACTTCCGGAGGTATTCTCATAACATAGTCGATCCCCCTACTGCTGACTGAGCGAATGCGATACGATCTTAGGCAGTTGTTAATAAACCCGTCGGGTCCACAACCTTATCGCAATCGGTGGTTTACCATCGTTACATTTCTTCAAGACTTGCAATATGCGATGGATGCGATATTCCAATAAGATTCTTTTGATAACTCAATCCGATCCACAAATTTATCACAAACGACGGTTTTAACATGTCATCCCTTTTGAACTTTGCGATTAAACAGATGCGCTATTACATTAATTTATGTCATAGTGGTGCAATCGGGTCCACCATAATATCGCAATCACAGTTTTTACTGTGACATCCATTTATGAATTGCAATATGAAAGTTCTGATACAGCAGATGCAATATTACAATAGGGTGTGTTATAATGGAGCAATCGGGTTTGTAATAATATCGCGATTGGAGGTTTTAATGTGACAAGACTTTAAACACTTGTGGTATGGTGGATGCGATATTTCTTTAAGATGTATTATAATGGTGTAGCGAGTCCACAATGTTATCTCAATCGATGGTTTGCGGGACTTCGACTGGCACATGGATTAAAAACCAGCCTTAACCCCCACAGTTGACTATGATCTTAGGGTTGACTATGAGATCGATGGCTAGGATTGAGTGTGGGACTTTAGCTACGAGTGCAGGACTTGAGTCTGTACTTTCCTACCCCCTCTCTTTCGATATGTTAACTCCTTTGATACTCTGCAATACTCCTCCGATATGTTAACTCCTCTGATATTTCTCTGGTATTTCATACGATATTACTGTTAGCTCCTTCGTTAACACTGTTTATGCACCTCTGTTGATGTGTTCCTCTTTGCTTCTCATGGCTTCCAATGACCTCTTCCGATAGCTCTTCTTTGACTGCTCCTATTCTTGACTTCTAATGGCTTCCAATGTCTTTCCAATGGCTTCCCTGATGGCTTTGCTCCTTGGCTTCTTGCTCCTGTTTCTTCATGGATCTGCTTTGCTTCTCCTTGGCTTCATATCATCATTTAGTATCTAGAATATTGCCATATTGACATCAATGACAATCTAGATCAACAATCTCCCCCTTTTTATTGATGGCAATATTACTCTTCTCTCCGCCTTTGACATCATGGCAAAGGAGTGCACAAGGACTCCCCCTGTCACACTGCTCCCTCTGTCATGCAACATCTTTATGAATCAACTTAATGTGATGCTATAGAAATAACCCCCATCTTTTGACGAAGATGTTCAAATGCTTCTCAAGTAAGAGGTTTTGTGAAAACATGAGTTGTCTGCTCCTTAGTATTGATATATTCCAAGATGATGTTTTGTTCAGCTACTTGTTCACGAAGGAAATAATACTTGATTGGTATATGTTTGGTCTTTGAGTGCATCACTATATTTTTTTTCAGGCTGATAGCACTTGTGTTATCACAATATATGGTGATTGGTTGATTTGTACCTATGTTGACATCTTTCAGAGCTTCCTTCATCCATAATATTTGAGTACAACAATCTGTGGTAGCTATATACTCAGCTTCAGCTGTAGATAGTGATATGGATGTTTGTTTTTTGTTGAGCCAAGATACTAGACAGTCTCCCAGGAAGAATGTATTTCCACTAGTACTTTTTCGATCATTGACACTTCCGACCCAATCAGCATCGGTGTATGCAGTCACAGTAAGAGTTGAGCTCTTAAGGTACCAAAGACCGAAATCAGGAGTTCCTTTCAAGTGTGAGAATTCTTCTTACAACCAACAAATGGGATTGTTTAGGAGCTGATTAAAATCTTCCCACCATACCTAATGCTTGCATAATGTTGGGTCTTGTAGCAGTTAAGTATAGAAGGGCTCCAATTGTTGACCTGTAATGAGTTGCATCTACCGGAGGAGAGTAATCATCTTTTCTTAAGAAATCTGTGGTCATAGGTTTGCTCATGGGTGCACAGTCTTCCATTCCATATCTTTTAAGCGTGTCTTTAAGATATTTGGCTTGAGATATGAACATGCCTCCCATGGTTTGAGATACTTGTAGTCCAAGGAAGTAAGATAACTCTCCTATCATCAACATCTCAAACTCTTTTGACATATTTTGAGCAAACTCATGGCTCATCTCATCATTATTACCAGCAAAAATCAAATCAACAACATAGACAAGTGTGACTAGTAACTTATCCTCATCCATCTTTATGTAGAGATTACTTCCTGCCACCCCTTTCTTGAAGCCTTGTTGTTGTAGATAGTGATCCAATCTTGTGTACCAAGCTCTAGGAGATTTTTTCAACCCATATAATGCCTTTTTCAACTTACAAACAAAGTCCTTTCCTTTTGCTAGATTAAACCCTTCTGGTTGCTCCATGTAGACTTCTTCCTTGAGTTTCCCATTCAGAAATGCTGATTTTACATCCATTGGATAGATTTTAAATCCTTTTGAGCAAGAAAATGCCAAGAACATCCTTATAGCTTCCGCACGAGCTACAGGTGCAAAGGTTTCTTCAAAGTCAATTCCTTCAATTTGTGAATAACATTTATAAACAAGCCTTGCATTATTTCTGATGATTTGTCCATCTTCATTCATTTTGTTTTTGAACACCCACTTGGTTCCAATTATATTTTTATCCTTTGGATGAGGTACAGGCTCCCATGTCTCATTCTTCTTGATTTGAGACATTTCTTCTTCCATGGATTTTATCCAATGAGGATCCTTACTTGCTTGAGTAAATGTTTCTGGTTCTATCATGGATAGAAGAGCAACATCATTTTTCTTTGGTGTACTTGTAATCCTTCTTCGGGTTTGCATCCCTCCATCTATATTTCCAATAATCTGCTCTTCTGGGTGATGTTTTTGGGGAAACTTC
Source organism: Pinus taeda (assembly GCA_000404065.3). Lineage (NCBI taxonomy): Eukaryota > Viridiplantae > Streptophyta > Pinopsida > Pinales > Pinaceae > Pinus > Pinus taeda. The sequence continues at coordinate 114,255 of APFE030353951.1, forward strand.
ATCTTAGAAGGGGCTTTAGATGGTTCTTTTTCCTTGTGATTTTCTTGATCTTTTTCTTCTTTTTCAGGTTCTTCTTCAATGAGAGGGTCAACTTCATGTTCTTCAATTTCTTTTTCTGGAAGGTCTTCATCAATATTCACATCAATGATTTCCACTATTTTCTGTAGTCGATTATTGTAGCACTTGTAGGCTTTGCTCCTTGTAGAATATCCAAGGAATATCCCTTCACCAACCCAAGAATCAATTTTTCCTGGTGAGCCATCATTGATTTTTATGAAGCACTTGCTTCCAAAAATCTTGAAGTATTTTACTGAAGCAGGTCTTCCTTTCCATAATTCATAAGGAGTCTTCTCATTTTTTGGTCTTAGTTGAGTTCGATTCAAGGTATAAACAACTATCCCGACTCCTTCTCTCCAGAATTTTGGCTGCAAGTTAGTTGCTATTAACATTGTTCTTGCCATTTCTTGAACTGTTCGATTTCTTCTTTCAACTACCCCATTTTGCTTGGGTGTTTTGGTGGTAGAGAGTTCTCTTTCGATTCCATGTACTTTACATAAATTTTTTTGATGTGAATTCTCCCCTTCTATCTGTTCTGAGACATTTAATCTTAGAGTCCTTTTCATTTTCTACAAGAGCTTTAATATTCTTAAAACACTCAAATGCTTCGGATTTATATTTTATGAAATATACCCACATCATTCTAGTATAGTCATCAAAAAATAAAGCAAAGTGCCTTTCTCCTTGGAGTGTCGGAGTTCTAATTGGTCCACATAAATCAGCATGGATGATCACTAAAGGCTTTGATGTAGAAAACTCCTTGGTCTTGTGGCTAGTTCTAGCTTGCTTTCCATGTTGACATGGACTGCATAATCCTTGGTTTGGCTTGAATAACTTTGGGATGTCTTGTATTGCATTAATCTCGCTGATATTGATCAAGTTATCAAAGATTGTATGTCCAAGTCACTTGTGCCACATCCAACTTTCATCTGTTTGACTTAAGTAACATTTATCTTCTTGAATTTTGTTCAGAATGTAGATGTTATCTAGTGTTCTAACCCCTTTCGCCATAAGTTCCCCTGAGGAAGAGTTTCTTATTTCACAATCTTTAGTGCTAAAGACAACATTATGTCCTTGATCACAAATTTGGCTAACACTCAAGAGATTGTGTTTGAGCCCGTTTACTACCAAAGCATTTTGAGCCTTTCCTTTTCAATTAATAAGGGTAATAGTTCCTTTTCCAGCAATTTTGGCAGATCCACTTCCAAAGGATACATTTCCTTCCTTTTTGTTCAATGAGACAAACCTCCTTTTGTCCCCTGTCATATGTATGGAGCACCCACTATCCACAAACCAATGATTTTCATCACTGTGAGCACATAGAGCTAGGCCACATTTATCCGTGTTAGGATTCTCATTTCTTGCTCTTCTTCTTTTGAGGGGGCAATTTTGTTCATTGTGTTCATTATAATTATTTAATAAGCAAATCGGATCAAATTTGGCCAAGGGATCAAAAGAGTTGTAGGTCTTGATTTGTCCTTGAACTTTGGGACCATATGGTTTGTTTGTTTGATCCTTCAATTTTGGTGTTTCATGGGCCATGCAATGTCTAGCTTGATGACCAAAATGTTTACAGTAAAAACAATGCCCAAAAAAGATAGTTTTGTACCTGTTGTAATAGCCATGATTTGAATCAACATTATTCCTTGGAGTTACTCACTCTTCATTCTTTGGATTTGAGATGGGCCTTTGATGAAATAATCTTTATTATTTGGGTTGCTGGAAAGTACGTCAGCATAGCTTTTCGCATTATTCTTAGTACTTGATGATTCTCCTTTAAAACCTATCCCAGATTTGTCATGTTGAGGTTTTTGATTATTTAGACTAATGTCAAGTATTTGAGAGCTTTCCAAACCCTTTTTGACTTGCTCCAATTCCTTCCTCAGAGATACTATTTCAGCTTCACATTCTTCACAAATTTCTTCTTTTTCTTTTAGTTTATTTTTCAAGAGGTCTTCCCTTATTTTTGTTTCCTCATTTTCTACCTTGAGAGAGATGATTTTATTTCGTAATTTCTCATTTTCTTCAATGGCACTCATTAACAATTCATATACATTTCCTTCTAGACCTAAATCACCATCATTTATGAATTCAATGAATAATACTTCTTGGCTTCCAGCATGGTCATTTCTTCATCTGATTCATCATTACCACCTTTGTAGTGAGGGAACTAATTAGTTGATTTCTTTTTTATGACTACAAATTCATCTTCATTAGACTCATCTTGCTTAGAGAAGAAATTCTTCTTATTGAACCCTTTCTTTTTGTATACCATCCTTTTATAATTTTCCTCACCATCACTATCATGCTTGAGAGGACATTTTGTAGCATAATGACCTATTTTTCCACATTTGAAACAAATAAGAGGGTACTTACCTTTTAGCTTAGATCCTTTATTTAGTCTTCATACAAATTGTGCCAATTCGGATTCAACATCGAAGTCATCACTACTGGTATTCCATTATTTCCCATTTTTTTATTTTGAGGCCTTGAATGCTACATCTTTGGAACTTGGGCATCCTTTTCTCATCTCATAGGCAATGAGGATTCCATGAAGTTCATCCATCTTGATAGTATCTAGATCCTTGATTTCTTCTATAGCACTTACTTTGGAGTCAAATCTGTTTGGGAGAGATCTTAAGACCTTTTGAACAATAGTGCTTTTTTCAATGTTTTCTTCCAATTCTTTAAAAGAGTTGACCACTTCAACTACTTGGAGAAAGTATGATGCAATATCTTCTTCATCATCCATTTTCAAACTTTCATATTGCCTTCAATGAGTTTGAAGCTTTGCCTTCTTAACTTTGGAGTCCCCATCGTATAAGCTGTTTAGCTTATCCCATACTTCTTTGGCCGAGTTACAACTCATGAGTTTTGTAAATTCAAAATCAGCGATTCCACTAGTGATGGAGTTTAAGGCTTTTACATTTGCAATGTAATCTTTCCTTTCATCTTGATCTATTGGAAGAGTGGAAGGAGCTATGTACTGATTTAAAACTGAATGCCAAACTTCAGGTCCAAGGGAAATTAAGTGGTAGGACATTCTTTTTTTTCCAAAAACCAAAATTTGTGCCATCGAACAGAGGAGGTCTTCCTGACACTTCTTGATTTCTCATTATGACTAAGAATCCTTCTTCTAGCTATTAGGATAATATGAAGAAGCTGGCTCTGATACCAATTGTTGGAAATAATGAGAGGGGGGGATGAATCAGTATTTATTTTCAATTGTTATAGTTAAATCATTTATATTTAGAACACAGAAATGAATAACAGGAATAAATGCTTTTATTAATTTAATATTTTCAATAAATCAAGTAAAATGTATATAGGGCTTCAACCAGTTGCCAAGCACCAACTTGGACTTTTTGTGAGGCTCCAACCTCCAGAGCACCAACCCTATCTTGTCAAGGCGCCAACCTTAGATTTAGGAGCACCAACTCCCAGGACACCAATCCTTCCAATTCTGAGGCACCAACCCAAAGGGCTCCAACCCTCTGCTATATATTGTTTGGATATGTTTGGTAGTAATTCTCTGCTCCCAACCCTGCTGGACCTACGACTTACTTCTGTCCTCCTACTTCTTCCACGTCTACTAGACCTTCAGCTTCCTCGGTTTCTTACAGTTCGCTCGTTGTGAACTTTCCTTGTTCTCAATTATAGATGCCTAATACGCCTGACTTTTGGCTTCCTTTTTTGCAGTACCATTTGGCTTCTCGACCTTCGACTTCTCGAACTTTCGTTCGCTTGACCTTCTGGCTTCCTCTATTCCTTCAAGTTCACAAACTGTTACCTCTTCTCTATGATAGATGCCCGAGATATGTTACCCATATGGATATCCCACGTGCCACGTCATTCCTTTAATTGCAATCGCAACTTCTAAAGGTCTTTTACAAGTCGTGCCCATAACATACTCTGTCCTCCGATATCAACATCATCGATCTTCACATATCAACATAGTTAAAACCATATAATGGGTGGTCCCACCTGCCACATCATCACCTTAATCGCAATCACAACTTTCGGAGGTCTTCTCATAACATAATCAATCCCCCCACTGCCGACTGAGCGGACGCGATATGATCTTAGGCAGTTGTTAATAACCCCGTTGGGTCCACAACCTTATCACAATCAGCGGTTTACCATCGTTACATTTCTTCAAGACTTGTGATATGCGATGGATGAGATATTCCAATAAGCTTCTTTTAATAACTAAATGGGGTCCACAAATTTATCACAAACAACAGCTTTAAAATTTCATCCCTTTTGAAATTTGTGATTCAACGGATGCGATATTACATTAAGTTATGTCATAGTGGTGCAGTTGGGTCCACCATAATATCGCAATCGTAGTTTTTACTGTGACATCCATTTATGAATTGCGATATGAAAGTTCTGATACAATGGATGTGATATTACAATAGGTCATGTTATAATGGAGCAATTGGGTCCATAATAATATCGCAAGCGGAGGTTTTAATGTGACAAGACTTTAAACACTTGCGGTATGGTGGATGCGATATTTCTTTAAGATGTATTATAATGGTGCAGCAGGTCCACAATGTTATCTCAATCGACGGTTTGTGGGACTTCGATTGGCACATGGATTAAAAATCGGCCTTAACCCCTGCAGTTGACCATGTTCTAAGGGTTGAATATGAGATCGACGGCTAGGATTGAGTTCAGGACTTTAGCTATAAGTGCGAGACTTGAGTCCGTACTTTCCTACCCCTGATCTTCCAATATGTTAACTCCTCTGATACTCTGCAATACTCCTCTGATATGTTAACTCCTCTGATATTTCTCTGGTATTTCATAAGATATTACTGTTAACTCCTCTGTTAACACTATTTATGCACCTCCACCGATGTGTTCCTCTTTATTTCTCGTGGCTTCCAATGACCTCTTCTAATAGATCTTCTTTGAATACTCTTGTTCTTGACTTCTAATGGCTTCCAATGTCTTTCCAATGGCTTCCCTGATGGCTTTTCTCCTTGGATTCTTGCTCCTGTTTCTTCACGAATCTGCTATGCTTCTCCTTGGCTTCATATCATCATTTAGTATCTATAATATTGCCATATTGACATCAATGATTATCTAGATCAACATTAAGCTACCTTCATGACTCTTCAACTTAGACATGATTGTTTACATTCTACTATTGACTCTCGGTCTTTCACTTTACAACATGTTTACAATACAATCTACACATGTACCCATGTGAGACAAAAATGGGCTTGAGTAAGCCATACAAGACATTGTTGAGACTTAGACAACTGTGGGAAGACTAATTCATTGACATCCTCTTGGTGATCGATGGTGGCGAACTGATGCCAAGCTTGGTAGTTTGTTATGGTTTCCACATATTCCGTGGTGACATCCCTCTGAAAATGAACTCTTGCCTGCGTTGCATCTGGTTACATTGATTTGGCACCTATGTCCAACTCGTCATATAGCATATGCATCATGGTCTTCAGTGTAGCCGGACCAGTGACATACTAGTGCATATTATCTGTGCTCATCTGAAAATTTGCGCTGGTGGCTATGCGCATCAACTGCTCAAATTACATGTCCAGTTCCAGTCAGATTTGGTTCTTTGCTTTCACCTCAGTGAGTGTGCCAATGGATGGGATCACATGCATGTGTACAATGACATCCATGCTCCTGAACACTCATGCATGTGAAGCCTGTAAGCTGGTGATGAGTTGTGGTAGTTCCTCATAATCCTGGATCTGACTCTGGATGTGTGCCTTCAACTCCACTGCCTTTGGATTCATCATCTTTGGCAAGTACAACGGGGCTCCCTTGTACTTCATTGTGCATATCTACATGTGATCGATAGTAGTGTGTATATTTATCAAGATGCGTGCTCTCCTAGCACAGTGTTGCTGCTAACCATTAAGATGGACAAATGACTTATGCACGGTGGCGAACCTGAAGTACAACTTCCACATGATTGTCTTGAGAGACGATACTTCATCAAGTATCAATTTCTTCAAATCTGTTCTGGCGGATGCTATAGCTTGATCTTCTCTCTGCTTAGTCACTTGCAATTCCTTAGCCATGTGCTCATTCTCAATTATCAAGAATCTCACACTTGAACTGGTGGCTTTGGCATATGCCTTTGTAGTGTTGGCTAATGCAGTTGGGTGTTTGTGCACATCGGACACGATCACTCATTCTTGAAATTGCGTAGGAGATACATACTGCTCACCCTATTTTCTATCTACCAGTTGTTCTGATGAGTCAATAACATGTATTTGTGTAGTTTCATCAATGTGCACACACTGCGCTTCCTACTATTCATGTTCCTGTTGCACTTCCTTATCCCTTCTGCACAACTCTTGCTCTTCCCTTAATTGTTGCTTCACCTCCTGCAACTTATTCTCTACCTCCTCCAACTTTTGCTTCTCCCTTTGCCTTTGTGCAATCATTTTGTTGCATTGTTGCTTCTTTGCCTCAATGTCCAAAGCTACTACATATGTTGTTTCTCTCTCAAGTGTTGTTTCCTTATGCCCTGCTAGCCATTCTACAGCCACTCTAACTGGTTCATTGAGCCTTGAGGAGTTGTAGCAGTATCTCCATGGGTCTTCCTTAGGCCAATGACATGCCCCGTGGATCCAAGGATGATACACTCACACAATGGTCCTCCACTAAGCGATGCAGGTCATATGGATTGAAACTTTTGATGCTGAAGGTGAAACTCTTGAATTCCTCCATCTTGCCCTCAGCATGCTTGAGACTCTTGATCTCATACAAATTGAGCCGCAAAGGAAGAGTGGGCCAAGGTGACTTCTTCTTCCTATGTAGTCTCGTTGACAACCTTGTTGAGATGTGGTATGCAACTTCTTGCATGAATATATTGTCAATAGAAAACTTTGGTAACACATGCGGAGCCTTCTCCTCATTGTACATCTAGATGAAGGTGCCAAGGGGTGAGGCATACCAATCTGCTATGTTAACCAAGGCCTCCATCGTTGCCTGTGACATGCAAGGTGGATCTTGCTACAAGATCATCATGTACATCGAGGTGACGAAGTGGTCAGGTAGATGTAGTATAATTCCACGGAAGCTGCACTTGGAGAACAACCTACACAGATTGCATCAAGAATGTATGCAGACATGAATATCTTTTCTTGCAAACCCTTGGACATTCCAAGCATTTTTTACTTTCCCCTTCAGCTGGACAGCCAACATGTCAGACCAATTAAAAGGTCTTCCTTCGTTCGCCAACTAATCCAACATAATCACCCAACTCTCTGAGAAGGTTTTTGTACTCTCTTGGCCATATAAGCGGCACACGAAGATGACCAAGAACTGATAAGCCTTTTGCAATGTCTTTGTCTTGTATTCTTGGTTGGGTGTTGTCCTGAACTTAGATGAATCTCTCACCCATCTCTTCAAGATGTCTCTTGAGTTTTTGTTGTTGTTGGGATGTGTGAAGAGTGCATCCATTTTGTTCATCGACTGCGGTAAGTGATACATCTCCTGAAAGTTCTCTACCCTGAAGGTAACAAGTTCTATTCCATTAACACTTCTCAGTACCATTGTCTCTGGATCAGGATGTGGGACAATCCAGTGGATGATGTACGCACATGGAAATGCGGGGTACCTGCATGCAACCCGATACAAGCCATACTTTTGTATGTTGACATAGACTTCGCGGTACTCCATATTCTCCTCAAAGGTGCTTGAAAATATATCATTGATGTCCTACCATGTAATATTGATCTCCTTTTCTATGAACATCATAGTGTCTTCATAGATGGGCAAGCTCATAGAAACTTGCTCAACCACATCTCCAGTTGTGCTCTCAATGGTGTCCTTTGACCCTGCTCTCTTGGAAGCCATTATACTTGTACTGTCGAGAGACTAACAAACACCTGTCATACCTAGAGATAGAGAAACACTCATGGCAAGCAATCTGTTAGTTGAAAACCCAAATAAACTTGAGGACTGACATGCAACACACTTAGCTGACTGACTGGGAAATTCACGCAATTTTCTCTAGGAGAGGTTGGGAGATTGACTGCTAGAACTGCACAATGCATAGTCCATACTGACAGTGAGTTGACTGACTAGAGCACAGTCCAAATTGGCCTCCTGAGGACTGAAACTGCACAATCATTAGTTTCAGTCAGCATGCCTGCTACCCGGGAAATTGCGTTGCGTAATCATGGGGGCCAACTGAGACAATGCCGCTCAAAATTCTGTAGAGCACACTCTAGGAGGCCAGTGTGAGGCAAGTTCTATGCAATTCCTTGGAACAAGGCAAGGCCTTCCATCCCAGAAATGTGTAGTGCAAGCTGGGCAAGGCAAGGTCTGGGCCAAGGTAGCTCAAACCTGCTGACGGGCGACTGAAAAATAGTAAGGGCTGAATGCATGTGAAAAGATGGTGCAGACATGAGTGAATGAACATGCATGTGATTACAGTCAGTGAAGCATTCAGTAAAAAGGGAAAACAATGAAGTGTGTGCAGCAAGTCACCACGACGACGACCGTTATTGCAGAAACAGTGTCATGCATGTGACAGCAAGGAAATGCCATGCAAAACTTGAAACGATGTTTCTACAAGATAACATGAATTAAAATGACAACATACATTCAAAAAAACCAAGAAAACAACACTCACACAAACTGAAATACAAAAAGTGAAAGAAAAGCAGCAAAAGACGTGAAAAGAAAACTTACACAGAAAAAATTGTAATGAGTGTGCTGAATGTTCCTAGATGTGTTGGGGATGCTAGAGCCCCAAGATCGAAGTGAATAATGAAGGCGTTGAATAAATAGTTTTGACAAGATTGAGGCTTATGACATGCATGCCATAAATCTAGGAAAAAGTGACACTTGGTAGGAGGTTTCTAAAAAGAATTTTGCATGTAACCCCTAGTTGCTAAAAAAAGATCCCTAAAATCTAAGGATGCTTTTTGCTTTTTTAGGAAAAATATGCCCATGGATGCAAGGCAAGATTGCATAGCCCTGTAGGGAACTAGTCAACCTGTAAGCACATGCAACAGTCAGCAAGACTTGGGATGACTTCTGCACAGTTTCTGGGTTGAGTGGCTTTGGCTGCCCCTCAAGATTTGCGCAATTTATGGACTAAATCTAAGGTTGCCAGTCAGAACTACTCAAATTCTGAGAGCAAGCCTAGTAATGGGTTGCTCTACACATTTTTCTTGGGGAAGGAAACCTGCATGCTCTACGCAATTCTGGAGAGTAGTGATGTCTGCCAAGGTGTGTTGCACAATTTCGGAGAGCAAGGTTGGTTTCCCTCCAGTGCTGCACAATTTTCCAAGTCAGCAAAATAACTGGTTTGAGACCAATTCAAGGGAGGTCAGCTTGTGGGTGAAAGACAAACAAGTTAGCAAACACAAGTTGATAAGCCAAAGAAAATCAATTGAGAGCATAAGTACCTAGGTAGTGCAAGACATGATGCTAAGGATGGTTGGTAGGGAGGCTCCAAAACCTAGCCAAGGAAAAAATTTGGAGGATGGTTGTAGCTGCTACAACATTGGCGACACACTGGTAGAAATCCAGCTCTCTAAATGGATCTTGTTTCATGAAAAGAAATTTTAAATATTCCAGAAGTATTGTTTGATTATTTGATCATCTTGGTTTCCACACTAGCTTGAGTGAAAGATGTAGCACTTACCATTCTCTTGATCGGTCAGTACACATTCCAAGCCAAGTCAACTTAGTTGTTTCGATTGGGGATGAGGGGCATACTAGTGCACAAGTAATATGCCTGTCAAAGTTTAAGTTTCATCTTTGTTGTTGCTCCGTTGCCAGTAGGACTTAACAGTACCCTGATGGAGTCACGCAGGAAAACAAGCATCACTCCGCTGCTAATGATCCTGGTCAGTACCCCGATGGAGTTACTTGAATCACCTCTCTACACAGGAAACCTTTCTCTTCTTTCACCTTATTCATTTTTTTTCAATTCCATTTTTTCATTTTTTTTTTTTCATTTTTCAAAGAACTATGCATAAGCACTTATTTATTTCAGAGGTGGAAGAGGGATCTTGAATTATTGAGATCACAAGAGGTTGTTCCTTTAGAGAAGTATGTTATGTATACCTTTGACATACTTATTAAGTTTTTCCCTCTCACCTTACTTTACTTGACTGAGCTGACAAGGGTTAACCCAAAAACAATTTACTAGCATAGGTGGTACTAATTAGAGCACAAGTGTTGTGTTTTCACCAAGATTCACTTCGAATAGAACATATTTTCCATTGGTATATCATTGAATGAAGATAACAAGTTCTACATAAAGAGAGAGGAAAAAATATAACCAAATTTCGATAGATACAAAAGTACTCTTCTACTTTACCCTACTTGTCTTAAGAGTCACACATAGTTTCATGCAAAACTAACTTACGGACGTAAACAAGAAAATAAAACAATAAAGCAAAGAGCAGAAGAAAATGTGAAAGAAAATCAAGTAAGCAAAGAAAGTAGGAAATCCAACAAACAAACAAAGTAAGAAGGAAAACATGCATGCAAGCAGACAAACAAAACGCAAACACTACTCCTGCTCCTAAGCTAACGATGTGTGGGTCTGATCACGTGAAGTGATATTTCCAATGCAACCACCGATGCATTGGTTGGCTCATGTTGGTGAAGGCATGGTTTGCGAAAAGGATAGTCATGTGAACCAACAAACATGAAAGATATAACAATGAAGACCAACACACTTTGAGTTTAAACGCGTCCACAGAAAAGAAAAGAGTGAAAGAACAAGACAAGCATTCTGCAGACTTAACATGGTAATGTGACACATTGCGTGGAGATGATAAGCATGCGCACTCTTCTGACTGTGACAGAAAAGAAAAATGAGAAAGCAAGACAACTTACGCCTTGCAAGTGTGCTTGCTGTGTATGACTCCTCCAATGCGTAAGCGATAGGATCATGTGATTCAGGTGGAGGAAGTGAAATCTGTGTATTGGATTGATCTTCAATGCATACAAATGAGTGATGAGGATCCTTGGGTGTTTCAACAATTTCCTAATCGGAAGTGAAACTAACCTCAAGACAACGAGGGCTTGACATAACCATCATCTCGGGCTAAACTTCCTCAAGAACCTGCGGGGTTTCGATTTCATCGACAGAGAGATCATCATAAACGGGTGGCTTTGAAAGACCAACAACGATTGAATCAACATCGTGATCAAATATAGGAGTAAATAGATCACAAAAACTACGATCAGAAAAATCAATGAGTTCATCGGCATCCTCATGATCTGATGAATCATACAAAGGGGTAGATGAGAATAAAGAATGTTCACCCTCTGGATTTCCAAAAACAGTAGATGAAAAATCGAGTGGATTCTCAATGAAAGATTTGTTCTCTCCACGATCAAATGATGGACTCACATCCAATGTGTTTTGCGAATGATCAGAAGTAGATGCATCCGCTAATGGATTTACACAAGGAAAATCAGGGATAGAAGAACCACCAAAGATGTCAAGAAAAAGCAGAGGAGGTGCAGACTGAGGGAGGTCATCCTTCACTGTGAGTTCATGTTCAGGTTCCTAGCCATACTCATCGTAAATGACAACATACGTTGGTTGTGCAACATCAAATCCTTCAATAGATTGATCCTCATTCACAACAAGTGTGGAGTCTGGAACGGAAGAACACGAGACAATACAATCCGGAGGATCAGCGAAACACGAGGACGAAGGTTGAGGTAACAAGTGCATATGACAACCCATGGGCTTCTCAACCAAACCTGAGCAGAAATTAAGAGTAGTGAGGGTGAGAGGATGTGACAGTTGAATAGACTTATGTGCATGCTCTCCCACATCACTTTGCTAGGGTGGAGCTATTTGATGAGAGGAAGGTGGACAAACACTTGTAACAATGATTGTGTCTGCTTGTGATTACCCAGCTCCATCACTGAAGTATGCTGAGCAGGGTTTGAGATTTTCCTTCTCTTTTGGATAGAGTAATTTGATACATACATAATCATATATGTCCCAAAGATATTGGAACTTCATCTTACTTTTTGGAGCTTCAAAAGGGAGAAAACAGAAGCGCTGCCAAAATTCCATTAGAGATTCATGCGAGGTCTTCCGTTGTTTTAGCATTTTCTTATCAAGTGCTTTAGGATCAAAATGGTGAAAAACAGACTCTATTATATCACTGAACTGTTTGAATGAGTGCACGTAGTTATGGGGCAACATTCTACACCATAGCAATGGGTATTCATGAAGTGTGTGCGCGATAAACGTACAAACATATTTTTCATTAGAACCTTCCACGTTCTCCATGAGTGGATGGAAGTCATCTAAGTGCTCAGGCCAGGCCACTACACCTTCACCATAATACGTAATTTCAGACAAGTCATCCTAGAACTCCCTCTCAACTTCAAATATATGTCTGTTTAATAGACATTTCAGAGGATGAACTGTAACATACTCCATGATAGATGTGCAAAGATTCAAAATAGATTGTGATGACTCAACTTGTCATATGGCCTCCCTTCTAGCACCATAAATGTTGATGTTGTTGGACCCGCCAACATGTCAGGTGATCTCCCCGGTATGAAGTCCCAACTAGACTTTAGACCAGTTGGAGTAGGAGTCCCAACAATGGGTAGTATGGTATCGCCTTGACTACGGTTACGCGCAGAGGTAAGTAAGATGTCCTTGTTGGAAGCAAGGGTGTGACCTTGTAACAAGTCAGGAAGATGCATGAAATGCTCTAACACATGGAAGAGGAGAAGAGTGCACCCCTTAGAAGCCTGTGATAACACGCAGCTTGAAAGGGAACACACGAGCTGAAAGACATCACAAAATGGAAAGAAGAATAGTCGACAATCCAAAGTGATGAGTTATTCCAACAACACGCTTCGATAAGATTCATACAAACACATACGGAATAATCCATACATACATGCGTAAATTACAACTACATACATCGTTAGAGTAAACAAAATAGTCGATCTACAATAACAATATATGCATGAAACATGTTCGCTCTGTTATATTAAAAGAGTCAAAGATCCAATGATACATACAACCATGACAACCACTAGAACCAATAGTGGAACGTTACAGTCACTGCAGCCTGCTCCTCCAAAGAGATGTACTCACTTTTCTTGTGGAGAAGCCAAGGCTCGTTACAATACACTCCAAGATTTCTCTAAGTTATACCTATCAAAAGCTTGGCTCCCAAAATCCTGTACAATGAGTTATGAGGTTCTATAAATATCAAAGGGTGGGGTGACCCTTGAAATTCCCCTTTGTGACTCTTGAGCTACCCTCATGACTCTTCAACTTACACATGACTATTTACATTCTACTATTGACACTTGATCTTTCACTTTACAACATGTTTACAATACAATCTACCCATGTACCCATGTGAGACAAAAATGGGATTGAGTAAGACATACAAGACATTGCTAAGACTCAGAGAGTTGTGGGAAGACTAACTCGTTGATGTCCTCTTAGTGATCTATGGTAGAAAATTGACGCCAAGCTTGGTAGTCTGTTATGGTGTCTGCATAATCCATGTTGACATCCTTCTGAAAGCGAACTCATGCCTTTGTTGCTTCTAGATACACTGATTTAGAACCTTTTTCCAACTTGTCATGCACATCATGGCCTTGAGTGCAGACGGACTAGCGAAATACTGGTGCATAGTGTCTGTGCTCATCTACAAAGCTGCGCTGGTGGTTATGCACATCAACTGCTTGAAGTACATGTCCAACTCCAGTCGGACTTGGTTCTTTGCTTTCACCTCAGTGAGTGTGCCAATGGATGGGATCACATGAATGCACACAATGACATCCATGCTCCTGAACACTTGTGCATGTGAAGCTTGTAAGCTACTGATGAGCTATGGGAGTTCCTCATAGTTCTGAAACCGACTCTGGATGCGTGCCTTCAACTCCACTACCTTTGAATTCATCAACTTTGGAAAGTACAATAGGCCTCCCTTGTACCTCATTGTCCATATCTGCATGTGATCGATAGTAGTGTGTATGTCTGTCAAGATGCGTGCTCTCCTAGTGTAGTGTTGCTGCCAATCATTAAGATGGACAACTAACTTATGCACAGTGACGAACCTGAAGTACAACTTCTGCATGATTGTCTCGAGAGACGATACTTCATCATGTATCACTTTCTTCAACTTTGTTTTGGTGGATGTTATAGCTTTATCCTCTCTCTGCTTAGTCGCTTGCAATTCCTTAGCCATGCACTTGTTCTCAGCTATCGAGAATCCCACACTTGAGCTGGTGGCTTCGGCATATGCCTTTGTAGCATCGGCCAATGCAACTGGGTGTTTGTGCACAGTGGACATGATCACTCATTCTTGAAATTGCATAAGAGATACATATTTCTCACCCTGTTTGCTATCTACCAACTATGCTGATGAGTCAATAACCTATATTTGTGTAGTTTTAGCAATGCGCGCACACTACGCTTCCTTTTGTTCCTGTTCCTATTGTGCTTCCTTCTCCTTTCTATGCAGCTCTTGTTCTTCCCTTAGTTGTTGCTTCACCTCCTGAAACTTATTCTCTTCCTCCTCCAACTTTTTCTTCTCCTTTTGCCTTCGCGTAATCCTTTTGTTATGATGTCACTTCTTTGCCTCAATCTCCAAATCTGCTCTCATTAATATCAGATCTACCTTGAACTTGTAGCTTTGCTCTGCCTCTGCACTGTCGACAACCTTCCTCTTGCCTTTGTCATGAGAAAATCTACTGCCCTCTGCTACTACTGATGTTGCTAATCTCTCAAGTGTTGCTGCCTTGTGCACTGCTAACCATTCTACAACCACTATGTCTGGTTCATTAAGCCTCGAGGAGTTGTAGTAGCATCTCCATGGGTCTTCATCAGGCCAATGACATGCCCCGTGGATCCAAGGATGATACACTCTTGGACAGTGGTCCTCCACTAAGCGATGTAGGACAATTAGATTGAAACATATGGTGTCGAAGATGAACCTCTTGAATTCCGCCGTCTCGGCCTCAACATGCTTGAGACTCTAGATCTCATACAACCCGATCCACGAAGGAAGAGCGGGCAAAGGTGCCTTCTTCTTCTTGTGTAGTCCTGCTGAAAAACCTGTCGAGAGGTCGCATGCAACCTCTTGCATGACCAGCTTGTCCATGGAAATATTCAGTAACACATGTGGAGCCTTCTCTGCGATGTACATCCGAATGAAGGTGCCAAGGGGTGAGGCATACCAATCTGCTATGTTAACTAATGCCTCCATCGTTGCCTGTGACATGCAAGGTAGATCCTGCTCAAAGATCATCTTGTACACCAGCGTGACGAAGTGGTCTCATAGCTATAGTATAACTCCACAAATATTGCACTTAGAGAACAAACTGCAATAGATGCACACAAAGGTTTCTGAAGGTGTCCATGCCCAACCCAAGCTAGGGAATAGGTGATGGGCACAGATTGCAACAAGAATGTATGCGGACATGAAGATCTTTGGTTGTTGACCCTTGGGAGGATGTCGAGCATTTGTTACTTGCCCCTTTAGTTGGAGAGCCAACATGTCAGACCAATTGAAAGGTCTTCCTTCATTCGCTAGTTGATCCAACACAATCACCCAACTCTGTAGGAAGGTTTCTGTACTCTCTTGGACATATAAGTGGCACACGTAGATGACCAAGAACTGATAATAATTCCACAATGTCTTTGTCTTGTATACTTGGATTGGTGTCGTCCTGAACTTAGACGACTCTCTCACCCAACTCCTCAAGATGTCTCTTGAGTTTGCGCTGCTGCTGGGATGGGTGAAGAGTGCATCCATTTTATTCACCGACTGCAGTAAGTGATACATCTCCTAAAATTTGTTTGCCCTGAAGCTAGCAAGTTCTGTTCCACTAACACTTCTCAATACCATTGTCACTGGATCATTATGCGAGACAATCCAGTGGATCATGTCCGCACATGGAAATGTGGGATACCTACATGAAACCCGATACAATCCAGACTTGTGTATGTTGACATAAACTTTGCGGTCCTCCAGATTCTCCTCAAAGGTTCCTGAAAAGATATCATTGATGTCCTTCCATGTAATCTTGATCTCCTTGTCTATGAACAACTTTGTGTCTTCGTAGATGGGTAACCTCATAGACACTTTCTCGACCACATCTCCACTTTTGTTCTAAATGGTGTCCATTGACCTTGGTCTTTTGGAAGCCATTGCACCTATATTGTTGAGAGACTAAAGGGAAATTGTGATACTTGGATACATACCAATACTCATGGAAAGAAAACTGTTAGTTGAAAACCCAAAGCAACTTGAGGACTGACATAAAACACATTTGGGTGATTGACTAGGAAATTTTCACAATTTTCTCTAGGAGAGGCTAGGAGACTGACTGCCAAAACTACATAGAGCACAGTTTAGACTATTGAAACTACGCAGAGCATTGTCCATCTTGGCTTGTTGAGGACTGGAACTGCGCAATGCGCAATTTCAGTCAGCATGACTGCTACCCAGGAAATTGCACTGCGCAATCCCAGGGGCCAACTAAGACACTGCCTCTCAAAATTGCACAGAGCACAGTCTAGGAAGTCAGTGTGAGGCAAGATTTATACAATTACTGGGAGAAAGGCAAGGCCTTCCATCCTAGAAATGCACAGTGCAAGCCAAGCAAGGAAATCTCTGGTCCAAGGTAGCTTAGACCTCTCGCCGAGCGACTGAAAAATAGTAAGGACTAAATGCATGTGCAAATATGGTGCAGACATGAGTGAATGAACATGTATGTGATTACAATCAGTTTAGGTCTCAGTAAAAAGTGAAAACAATGAAGTGTGTGAAGCTAGTTGCCGCAACAACGACTGTTAGTGCAGAAACAGTGTCATGCATGCGACAGAAGGAAATGCCATGCAAAACTCAAAATGATGCTTCTACAAGCTAACATGCATTAAAATGAAAACAAACATTAAAAAAAACCAAGGAAACAACACTCACACAAACCGAAATACAACAAGCAACAGCAAAGCAGAAAAAGACATGAAAAGTGAACTTACACGGAAAAAACTGTAATGAGTGTGCCGAAAGTTCCTAGATGTGTTGGGGATGCTAGAGCTCCAAGATCGAAGTGAAGAATGATCTTTGAGGCATCAAATAAATAGTTTTGACAAGATCGTGGCTTATGACGTGCATGCCACAAATCTAGGAAAATTCTACACTTGGTGGGAGGTTTCTAAAACGGCTTTTGCATGTAACCCCAACTACTAAAAATAGATCCCTAAAATCTAGGTATGTTTTTTTCTTTTTTGAGAAAAAGCTGCCCATGCATGCAAGGAAAGATTGCACAATCTTGGACGGAACCGGTTAACCTGTAAGCACATGCAACGGTCAACAAGCCTTGGGATGACTTTTGTGCAATTTCTGGGCTGAGTGGCTCTGGATGCCTCTCAAGCTCTACACAATTTCTGGACTGAAGCCAAGGTTTCCATTAAGAACAACACAAATTCTAAGAGCAAGCCCAGTGATGGGCTACTCTGCACAATTTTCTTAGGGAAGGAAGCCTACATGGTCTGCACAATTCTAGAGAGCAGTGCTGGCTTCCAAGATACACTGTGAAATTCCAGAGAGCAAGGCTAGTTAACCTCCAGCCTTACGTAGTTTTCCAAGTCAGCACAAGAACTAATTTGATACCAAGTCATGGGAGGTCAACTTGCGAGTGAAAGACAAAAAAGTTAGCAAACACAAGCTGATAAGCGAAAGAAACTTAATTGGGAGCATAAGTACATGAGCAGTGCAAGACATGATGCTAAGGATGATTGGTAGGGAGGCTCCAAAATGCTGCCAAGGAAAAATTTTGGAGGATGGTTGTAACCACTACAATAAGTTCAGAGTGGTTTACTAATCCTTGATACCTAGTTACAATTTTTATTTTTGTTATTTATTTGATTGAATAAAATTGGAATAATCCTTTAATAAAATTCATCGTCGTTGATTTACCAAGACATTCTCATAGAATGCAGAGTTTACCCCCTGAGTATATGCTTGTTCAATAGGAGAAAATCAAAGGCAGAGAGATTGAAATTGATATGCTATGGAACCTTATATCAACTTGAGACATTGAGAATAGTAGAATCATAAACAATAGAAACTGAAGTGATTCAACCACACATAAGAGAATCAGATATAGTTCAATCTGGACCTCAAGTCACTAAGGTTATTCAAGGAGAATCCAACATTGGAGAAATTTCATATACATAACTAACTGAACCAAACATTGAAGAACCTGAATCCGACATTTCTAAGCTTGAATCACCTTAAGATGTTATATCCCCTACTCCTGCAGCGATTTCATTGCGAAGGAAGACTATAATTACAACTGATTTACCTCCTAGTCTTATTAGTATTGAAGAGATCTTTGAAGGAGAGGAGGAAGAGTCACCACATACTCTTGTTACTACTAGCGATCCACCAATTTTTCTAAGAGTTCCTTATGATCCTTTTCGACTAGATCCTTGGTATTTTACCCCCTTGATTTATTTAGTTCAAGCTCTTCCTCGTTTACGGACTCCTTTTAATTTTTTCAGTTAGAACAAATATGTCAGAAACTCCTTCTATAGGCAAACCTACTAAAACTTCTATGTATGCAAGATCTCCAGAGTCTTTATTATATGGTGGTCCTTTAGTTCCCATTGGGTATCAGTCACTTTCAGACTCCTTTTAATTTTTCACTTAGACCAAATATGTTAGAAACTCCTTCTATAGGCCAACCTACTGAAACTTCTATGTATGCAAGATCTCCAGAGTCATTATTATATGGTGGTCCTTCAATTCCTACTAGGTATCAGTCACTTTTTGGAACTTTTCAGGATATACTCCTTTTCCTCAAGTTTCTACTTGGCCTTCTGGTATATCTACCTCTGATCTACAAAACACTACTTAGGGGATGACTTCTGTGCCTGAAATACCCTTGGCATCAGACCAATATGTAAAATGATATCTGGTAATACAGGTAATCCTCAAGTAACCCCAACTGGTACTTACTATGATCTTGGGGGAAAACATATTTTCCTCCACCTAGTGGACAACCTGCTACTAGAATGTATCCTACAATTCTAGGAAAACCTCTTGCCGAAACTTATACAAATTTTGGTTATATGCCTTAGGTTGGTCAAAGTCATCCTGTCATATCTCAACCTTTGGTTGGCACTCCTTATCCTGAAATGAATACTATTTGGAACCCGTCTTATATTCAACATCCTGTTTAAGTTGTTCCACAAGTTCCTGTTTATCAACCTGTTCAGCCCACTGGACAATCTATGCCACAAATGCCTTTTCAAGGTAATCCACAAACACCTATCCAACATCCTGTCCAAAGTATTCCCCAAACACCTATCCAACAACTTGTCCAAGGAATTCCACAAACACCTATCCAACAACCTGTCCAAGGAATTCCGCAAACATCTATTCAAGGAACTCCATAAGTGTTTGTTCAGAAGCCTCTTAATAGTAGTCCTCAAACATTTGTCCAGCCTATTGTTCAAATGATTCTTCAACTAGCGGTTCCAAGTATACCTCAAACGTTTGTCCAATCTATGCCACAAATGACTTTGCAATCTATGCCTCAAATATCAGTTCAACAACTTACACAGACTATTCCTCAAACATTTTCTTATCAAATTGATCCTACTTTTGAGTCTACAACATAAATACCTTTAGGACAACCTAGCATAACATCGTTTCAAATACCATATCAAGGTCAACCTGTTCAAGGACAACCTATTCAAGGACAACCCTTTCAAGGGAAAAATGTTCATGGAAAACCTGTTCAAGGTCAACTTGTTCAAGGCCATCTTTATCTGAGTCAGATGGTACAGGGTCAATCATATCAGAATCAACCTTTTCATAGTAAACCATGCCCTGGTCATACTTTTCAAGTTCCATATCAACTACAACCTGGTATGTCTTACCCTAGTTACCCTAGAGGGATGCAGATACCAATTGCTCAAGCTATTCCAGGATATCCTCCTCCTAGGGTTGGGCTTAACCCTCAAGGTTATTGGTATCCACAGTAAGACTTTAACCGACAATGACCTTTTATAGCAACTTTAGACTTACCAGATTTTTCTCGGCTTACAAATGATCCTATCTATATTATCCATTTTGGCCATCAATTCCTACCGAACTGCCAAGTGATATACCAAAATTTGAAGGAAAGTCAAGAGAGAATCCATCAAATCATGTCATGACATATCATCTATGGTGTTCTTCGAATTCATTGATTAATGATTTATCAGGTTACGCCTTTTCCAACGAACTTTAACAGGTTCATCAACAAAAGGTATATTGAGTTACCACATGCCTCTGTCCACAATTTCAACTCTTTAGCAACAACATTTCTAACGCATTTTTAGTTGCCCATTCGATACGACACTGGTCCCAAACTTTTGACTCCATTGAAACAATCTAAGTCTACCTACATTTCAGATCATATACATGAATGGAGGCGTAAACGACATTTAGTCAAAATTTATATTCCATACCAAATATTAGCAGAATGGTTCACAAAGTCTTTACTTCATGATATTACGGAGGATGTTGCTAAATGAGGTGCTAAAATGAAAGAGAAGGTGGTTGCTCATGCCCAGTATTTAGACCTTGTCTATTCACAATTTGGCACTTTGTACAAGAAGATCCCAAATTTACCTTGCCCAACAATTTTAGATTAATTAGATTCAACTCCTACAATATCTCACGCTGGTAATGGTGTAATAGGTTATGTCAGTCAACAGTAAAATTGTAAATGATCTAAGGAAAATTCTAAGAATTCTCATACTTTGTCCATACAAGATTCACCGAATGAAGATTTTTCTCCTGAAATTACTTTCGAAGTTAATGCAGTAGAATCATCAACTGGTAAAACTTAGCAACCTGGAAGTAAGAAAAAGGGGAAAGCAAAGCAAAGAAAAATCCCTCTTAGAAAGAAAAACCCGCAAAAAATGAACCTTCTTACGAGAAATATAAACCTCATTATCCTTGTCTGATCTATAATGAAAATCATTATACGTAGGAATTCCCACATCGAGTAGAGGTTAGTAAATTCTTAAAAGGTTCTTCTACACATGTTGTTTTGAAGGATCGTTTCCCTACTCAAGACAATAAAATGGTTGCACATAATCCATCCTCTTCATCCACATCGGAAGATATCATGATGATGTCTTCACAAGTTTTAGTAGTAACCAGATGATACAGATCTTTTCACTTCAAAGATGCATACAGAACCACATTTTAAAGAGCATGTAACTATAAGATTCATATACATAAATGAAGCAGAAATAAACAACAACCATGAGAAACAAAGACACAACAGGTTGATAATGGAGTTCACTCAGTGTGGGCTACGTCTCCGGACTCTGCTCAATGTGGGGAGACCTCTTTCATTAATCTTCAGCAAAAATTAAATTACATGCATGTACAAAAGACACCTTATACCTCCACTTCTGGGGATAGCCTCAAAATGCAAAGCTTTGTTGAAGAAATTGACTATACCATTGAATTCCCGACGAGACCTCATGAAACATGACTATAAACTCGACCCCTTTTTGCATTGGTCAAAATTTGGACCTTTGGGAATCTCAAAGGTTCCCCAAATATTCCTTCTTGCTAGTTGACTGGAATTCTACTATTCATATGACAAATTTGACTTCAACACTGCGCTCTTTGTGAAAAACTGATTAAATGAGTATAAAGTTGGTCTGGTTTTGAAACTGTCAAAATTTGGTCCTTAGGGAATCTTTTAGATTCCTCATGATTCCACAAAGATTCTTCTATGCAAGTTCACTGATGATTTGCTGCTTAGATGACAAATCTGACTTCATCTTTGTGCTCCTTGCGAAAAAATGAGTAAAATGAATATAAAGTCATCCAGGTTCTGAAAAATTCAAAATTTGGCCCTTTGGGAATCTTTTAGATTCCTTGCATATTCCCCTGTGTCAGGTTTTCACTCCTCGATGTCTGTGCCTGCTCAGTGTTCCAACTCTACATTGAATTTTGTGCCCCCTCTCCCCTTGTGGCAAATATGAATGAGTTTAAATAAAAAAACTTGGCGTTAATTTCAAACCTGCTTTCCCTGGCATAATGGTTGGTAGTGTTAATTTGTTGCGATGTTGGCCAATTTTATTTATTTTTGGTTATTTTTAAAAAATATGGACATAATTCTGAAATTTTGTGGTGACTCAAAAATTAAGTAGGCGACAATTTCGCCAGTTCTGGCTGCCATAAACCATTGTCGCAAAGTGTCAAATTGTTGCCTTGTTAATTTCCACCAAATTTAGCAGCTCCACCAGATTTAGCTGGGCTTCTAAATTTAGTTGGCACTCCGCTAACTTTAGCTAAGGATCCTAGTTGACCAAAACTTTCACTAGCCATAACTTTTGCATACGGTGTCGGATTGATGTGTCGTTTGCACCGTTGGAAATCTTGTGACGGTCTCTTACAAGGAATCTTTTAATTGATTTTATGCTCCATATAAGCATGGTTTCAAACCTATAAATCACTACCTATTTTTCCTTCTGGATTAATAAATTATCACTTCTTTTATGAAGTTTGGATTTTCTCATGTGATAACAATGTATTTTACCCTCGTTTTCACAAGTGACAAACTATGCTGCAACCAACTTAACTTTAACATAAACACTTACTGAACTCATGGATTCAATGACAACTTGAAATTGGACCCTTATTATATTATTATTAAGTGTTGAACTTTGAAGTTAATCTCATCTATCCCTTCTGTGTATTATATTCTCTTTGAGTTCCTATTATAAGAATTAGGCATTTTAATTGGTTTAATTAGACACTTTGGAGTTTATAATGTATATTGTTATGGTGTAAATAGTGTGTATGCCCTGTTGGATACCTATACCAATAGGTTTCATATTTCATGATTGGCAAATTCAAATGCCAAATATGCCCTGCTTTGCTGATACAAAGATCCCATATTTCCAAGACAAGGCAAGGTGTGTACATGCCTTCATGTTTACTAAATTTTGATGGATGATCCAACAATCTAATCTGGATCATGCCATGTTTCAATTTTCTATTGTAGAGTAGAGAAAGAAGTCTGTCCAAACTGTTTAATCTTGGTAGACCAATAGTTAGGCAGAGAAGCTAAGGTTCCCAACTGCTTAATTTGGGGCCTTGGAAGCAATAAGGGTAGTGTTAGAGAGGAAATCAAAAGAAAAAGCCAATGGAAAAGAAAAGGCACATAAGGGTCTGCAAGTCCAAGTGCACCCTCCAAGAAGAAACAAAAAATGTTAGGCAAGTAGATGGGTAGGTAGATGGGGTTGCAGAAGATGTATTCCTTTCAAACTGAATCTTGCTGGTCAATATAAGGAAAACAACACAATGGAGCATGTCTAACTTCATTTTTTCCTTATTTTTACACTCATTACTAACATCCCTACACCAGTTGTGTTTGTGGAAGAATTCAAGGTTTTATGTTGGTTCTGGTTTCCTTTAAAGAGCCACATTTCTTGTGCAAAATTCTTTTCATTTTGATCTACTCCCTAAGCTAAGTTGTTTTCAAATAAACTTAGTGATATCACTCCTCATTTACCCTCTCCCTCCATATTAACGCCTAACTTCTATTATCTAATTCCCTATGTCACCCTTTCCCTATTATTATAACACCATGGTGTATAAACCCCAAGCATTCTATAAATATCCCCCCTTTGGCATTATAGCCATATGATTCACTACTAGGGAATTAAATTAACATCTGGTTAGTTTAAGAACCCAAGCCTTACCTCTTTGTCTCCCTCGAAATTCATTTACCCATTCAACCCTCCATTTGCCTAAGAAACCTTGGAAAAAACCCATTTGCACCCTTATACCCGCTCAAAAGGCAAAAATGCGTGGAAAACCCACTTTTTCCGCCTTATCCTAAGTTTGGGACCTATGTGCACTTTTATACAAAATTACATGAAAAACCCACTTATCCTAAGTTTTTAAAGCCATGCGCGATTTTGCAAAGAAATACGTTGAAAAAACCATTTTTTCGGACTTATCCTAAGTTTCGGAGCAATATGCCACTTTACAAAGAAATACACGAAAAAACCATACAAACCTGTTAATATTTCTAAGGGTCCCGCCGGGCACAAATCCCGTGAAAAAAAAAAATTTATTACCAGCCCGACGCCGTATCGTCCGCACAGTTCATCAACCTGTCGACCGTCCGATCGGACGCTTTTCATCCAACGGCTCACGTGGATATCGGACCGGCCCCGACGTCCGATAGATAGCGTCCAATATCTGTCAGAGGCTGACGTCAGGGCTCGGCCATGCGTCGCCCCCACAGCGTATCGAAGCCCCCTCTGACAGATTCCCTTCCGTATCATAAGCGGTGCGATATGATACCGCCTGCGGTTTCCGGTTTCCACTAAACCGCCTGCCAGTGTCACTGCCAGCGTCATCGCCGCGTCCGCGCCCCCGTCCGCCATTGCTCCACCTGTCTGCCACCTCACCACCCACGTGGACCACTCATAAGCCGCCACGTCACTTGATGATGTCACGCTGACGTCATCTGACCCTGACCCACCCGATGACATCATGCTGACGTCATCCGAAAAAGGCGCCAATATCCCAAAAATCCATATTTTGGCCAATTTTTCGCGTCTTTTTCACTTTTGACAAAAACTTCTGTTGCGCCTTCTGCATGCATTTTACGTCCAAATTTGCACCAACCTGCTGAATTCGACCTAGAGACCTTCGGCGCGCCTACCCACCTGCATTTGTGACCTGGACCGTCAAGTTCACCAGGTATTTATCCCTGCGAATCCTCTCTGCGCCTGGTTTTGTCTGCAATAGCTGAAAATTCACTTAAAACACTGAAAAACACATAAGTCACCAGCAAATTCCTTGTGCCCAGTTCCCATTTGAAGTTGGAAGCTCGAAGTTCATCAGCTAAGCCTTGTTGCCCAAGCTTTCTCATAACCTGCATTCTGTTCGCGCAGTCATGAACAGGGAAACCGAACCTACACCTAATTACTAAGAAAAGGTCTGTTAAAGACAAGTATTTGCCTTCTCAAGTGCTGTGTGCAGTATTTCAATTGCTGCCATTGACCCTTCTGCCCTCTGTTTCTCAATTCACCTCTTCTTCCAACAAATACTCTTTTCTGTTACTCAGCACAAGTAACACTAATTTACATTCAAAACAGAGTTCTTAAGTAACCATGGAAACTCCAGTAGCACCTGTGGCCCTCAATGTTGCCCCTTTAAATGCCCCTCATAGAGAATTGGAGTGGCAAGCTTTAGCAGACTTGGATTACCAAATTGCAGAAGAATTCCTATCACAAAGCAAATTCCACCTCCACCTGCTAAATCAATTAAAGGCCAAACATGTAGCTGGAATAGATATATTGGGTATTTGGGATTCCTTCCTCCCAATCTTCAAGCTTCCTCAGGTCAACCAATTCCCTAACCTAATTCACCTATATGCTGAATGTTATGATCCCACTCAGAGAGTTGTGCTTGACCCTTCAGGCTCAGTTGTGTTCTACATCACCCCTGAGGCAATCAGAGAGATGCTGCAATTCAAGACTGAGAAGAAATTGGTTCCCCTATCTTTGTTTGATCTGATATACCAAGGAGCCAAGATGTTGACAGATGCTCAGATCACAAAGCTGAACCAACTGTTTATTAACTCTGACACTATGCAATACCCTCCTATTTTTCATGGCTACCTCAACCCATTGGGCAGGGACCTTGCAGATATGATCAGTCCCATTCTGGGCTATAACCCAATTGAGTATATTGATGAGACTATACAGGTAATGATGCTCATGTTTTCCCCTGGCAAAGCTCCAATCTGCTATGACTATGCCACCTACATATCAAACAAAATGCATGAGCAATTTATGAACCTATCAAGGG
>APFE030353958.1:0-32289 GCA_000404065.3 Pinus taeda
CTACTGTAGGTTATCCTATTCCAACTTACCCTAGCTTATCCTAGATTAGGCTACCCTATCTTACTCTAATCCTACGTTATCCTAGCCTAGACAAGCCTAATATAGTTTATCCTAGCATACCCCACTCTAAACTACTCTAGCCTAGCATATCCTACTCTAAGCCTAGACTAGTGTAGTCCATTCTACTCTAGACTAACTTATCTAATCCAACGTAACTTAGCCTACCCTTCCCTACTCTTTCTATCCTTATTATATATCCTAGCCTATTCTAGCCTAGCCTAACTTACTTTAGCCTAATGTAGCCTAGCTTACCTTAGCCTACTCTATTCAAACCTACCCTAGCTTAGAATAGCCTACACTAGCTATCTTAGTCTAGCATAACCCTATTATATCCTAGACTACTCTAGCCTAACCTAACCTAGCTTACTCTAGCCTAGCCAAATACATCCTAGCCTACCCTACTCTAGCCTAAACGACTCTATCCTAACCTACTTTAGCTTATCATAGCTTAGCCTACACTTTAACCTATCATGACATAGCCTACTCTACCCTAGCTTAATTTGGACTACTCTAGCCTAGACTAGCCTAGCTTACTCTACCCTAAGCATGGCCTAGTCCATCCTACCCGAGCATAACCTATCATAACCTACTCTACTTTAGCCTAGCCTAGCCTATCCTAGCCCAGCCAACTCTATCCTAGCCTAGCCTTGCCTAGCATAACCTGGCCTGACATACCTTAGCTTGGCCTCGCCTAGCATAACCTACTCTAGCGTAGCCTAATCTAGCCTACCCAAGCTTACCCTAATGTACCTAGCCTACCCTAGCCTACCCTAATTTAGCCTTGCATACTCTAGCCTAGCCTAACCTAGCCTACTCTATCCTAGCTTACTCTAGCCTAACCTAGCCTACTCTATCCTAGCTTACTCTAGCCTAACCTAGCCGAGCCTAACCTAGCCTAGCCTATTCTAGCCTAGTCTACTCTAGCCTAGCCTACTCTTGCCTAGTCTAATCTAGCATAGGCTATCGTTTCCTATTCTACCCTAATCTAGCCTAGCATAGCCTAGCCTGCTTTAGTCTAGCCAAGCCTAGCCTAGCCTAGCCCACCCTAACCTAGCCCAACATACTCTACCCTAGTCTATCTTACAAGAGCCTAACCTAGCCTATCCTACTCTACCCTAGCCTAGCCTAGCCTATTGTAATTTGGCATAACTAGCCTAGCCTAGCCAACTATATCCTAGCCTAGCCTAGCATAACCTGGCCTAACATAGCCTAGCCTAGCCTCGCCTAGCATAACCTAATCTAGCCTACCCAAGCCTACCCTAACCTATCTAGCTTACCCTAGCCTACCCTAATTTAGCCTTCAATACTCTAGCCTAGCCTAGCCTACTCTAGCCTAGCTTACTCTAGCCTAACCTAGCCGACCCTAACCTGGCCTAACCTATTCTACCCTAGCCTACTCTAGCTTAGCCTGCTCTTGCCTAATCTAATATAGCATAGGCTTTGTTGCCTATTCTACCCTAATCTCCTCTATAATAGCCTAGCATGCTCTAGTCTAGCCAAGCCTAGCTTAGCCTAGCCTAGCCTAACCTAGCCCAACCTACTCTACCCTAGTCTAGCTTACGAGAGCCTAACCTAACCTAGCCTAGCCTAGCCTACTCTAATCTAACCTAGCCTAGCTTAGCCTATCGTAATTTGGCATAGCTAGCCTATCTTAGCGTAATCTGGCATAGCCTAACCTAGCCTAGCCTACTCTAAACCAACATACCCCACTTTATCCCAACCTAGCCTAGCTTACTCTAGCATAGCCTACTCTTGCCTAGCTTATACTAGCCTACTTTAGCCTACACTACTCTAGCCTACCCTAGCCTACCCTAACCTAACCTAGCGTAGCCTAGCTTATACTAGCCTACTCTAGTCTACCCTACTCTAGGCTACCCTAGCCTACGTTAACTTGGTCTACTTAAGCCTAGCCTTCACTACTCTAGCCTACCAACCGCTTAGCCTAGCCTACTCTATTCTACCCTACTCTAGGCTACCCTAGCTTACCCTAACCTAGTCTACTTAAACCTAGCCTAGCCTACTCTAGGCTACCCTGACATAGACTTCCTTAGCCTACTCTAGCCTACCCTACCCTACCCTACCATAGGTTAGCCAACTCTAGCCTACCCTACCCCTACCATAGGTTAGCCAACTCTTGCCTACCCTAGCCTACCCTATAGCTTAGCCTACTCTAACCTAGCCTAGCCTAGTTTAGCCTGGCGTCATCTAGCATAGCCTATCTAACATAGTCTAGCCTAGCCTAGCCAAGCCTACTCTAGCACAACCTAGCTTATCCTACTCTAGCATAACCTACCCTAATGTAGTCTAGCCTAGCAAAACCTACTCTAGCATAGCCTATCTTATCCTACTCTAGCAGAACCTACCCTAGCATATTGTAGCCTAGCCTAACATAGCCTACTCTACCCTAGCCTAGTGAACTTTAGCCTAGCCTAGACTGGCCTACTTTAGCTTAGGCTAGCCTAGCCCAACCTAGCTTATACTAGCCTACTCTAGGATACTCTAGCCTACCCTAACCTAGTCTACTTAAGCCTAGCCTTGCCTATTCTAGCCTACCAACCTAGCTTAGCCTAGCCTACTCTAATCTACCCTACTTTAGGCTACCCTAGCCTGCCCTAACCTGGCTTAGCCTAGCCTACTCTAACCTACCAACCTAGCCTAGCCTAACCTACCTTATACTAGCCTATTCAAGTTTGCCCTACTATAGGCTACCCTACCCTACCCTAACCTAGTCTACTTAAACCTAACGTAGCCTACTCTAGGCTACCCTGACATAACATTCCTTAGCCTACTCTAGCCTACCCTACCCTACCCTACCCAACCATAGGTTAGCCAACTCTAGCCTAGCCTAACCTAGTTTACATTGGCATCACCTAGCATAGCCTAATTAACATACTCTAGCCTAGCCTAGCCAAGCCTACTCTAACATAGCATACTCTAGGCTACCCTAGACTACCCTACTCTAGGCTACCATAGCCTACTCTAGGCTACCATAGCCTACTCTAGGCTACCATAGCCTACTCTAGGCTACCGTAGCCTACTCTAACCTACCAACCTAGCCTAACCTAACCTATCCTATACTAGCCTACTCTAGTTTACCCTACTACAGGCTACCCTAACCTACCTTAACCTAATATATCCTACCCTAGGCTAACCTGACATAACCTTCCATAGCCTACTCTAGCCTAGCCTAACCTACCCAACCATAGGTTAGCCAACTCTAGCCTACCCTAGCCTAACCTAGTTTAGCTTGGCCTCACCTAGCATAGCCTACCTAACATAGTCCAGCCTAGCCTACCCTAGCCTACCCTAGCTTAGCCTACTCTAGCCTAGCCTAGCCTTACCTAGTTTAGCTTGGCCTCACCTAGCATAGCCTACCTAACATAGTCTAGCATAGCCTATCCAAGCCTACTCTAGCATAGCCTAGCTTATCCCACTCTAGCATAACTTACCCTAACGTAGTCTAGCCTGGCCTAGCCAAACCTACTCTAGCATAACCTAGCTTATCCTACTCTAGCATAACCTAGCTTATCCTACTCTAGCATAACCTACCCTAGCGTATTGTAGCCTAGCCTAACATAACGTACTCTACCCTAGCATAGCGAACTTTAGCCTACCCTAGACTAGCCTACTTTAACTTAGCCTAGCCTAGCCTAACTCTACTTTAACTTAGCCTAGCCTAGCCTAACTCTAGTTTACCCTACTACAGGCTACCATAACCTACCTTAACCTAATCTATCCTACCCTAGGCTACCCTGACATTACCTTCCATAGCCTACTCTAGCCTAGCCTAACTCTACTTTACCCTACTACAGGCTACCCTAACCTACCTTAACTTAATCTATCCTACCCTAGGCTACCCTAACATAACCTTCCATAGCCTACTCTTGCCTAGCCTGACCTACCCAACCATAGGTTAGCCAACTCTAGCCTACCCTAGCCTAACCTAGTTTAGCTTGGCCTCACCTAGCATAGCCTACCTAACATAGCCCAGCCTAGCCTACCCTAGCCTACCCTAGCTTAGCCTACTCTAGCCTAGCCTAGCCTTACCTAGTTTAGCTTGGCCTCACCTAGCATAGCCTACCTAACATAGCCTATCCAAGCCTACTCTAGCATAGCCTAGCTTATCCCACTCTAGCATAACTTACCCTAACGTAGTCTAGCCTAGCCAAACCTACTCTAACATAACCTAGCTTATCCTACTCTAGCATAACCTACCCTAGCGTATTGTAGCCTAGCCTAACATAACGTACTCTACCCTAGCCTATTGAACTTTAGCCTACCCTAGACTAGCCTACTTTAACTTAGCCTAGCCTAGCCTAACTCTACCCTAACCTACTCTAGCATAACCTACTCTTGTCTAGCCTACTCTAGGTTCTTCTAGCCTACCTAGCCTACCCTATCCTAGCCTACTCTAGGCTACTTTAGCTTAACCTAGCCTAGCCTAAACTAACTTACTCTACCCTAGCCTACTCTAGCCTAACCTACTCTTGTCTAGCCTACTCTTGGTTCACCTAGCCTAGCCTACTAGCCTACCCTACCCTACTCTAGCCTAGCCTAGCCTACTCTGACCTAACCTACTCTAGTCTAGCGTACTTCATCTCACCCTAGGCTAGCCTACCTTAGCCTACTCTAACCTAACCTACTCTTTCCTAGCATACTCTATCCTAGCCTAACCTACTCTAGCCTGACCTAGCCTACCCTACCTTAGCCTTATCTATCCTAGTCTATTCTAGCCTAGCCTACGCTAGCTTAGCCTACTCTAGCCTACCCTATCGTACTCTAGCCTACCCTAGCTTAATCCAGCCTAGCCTAGCCTAGCCTAACCTACCCTACTCTGGCCTAGCCCAACGTACTCTTGCCTAGCCTAGCCTACTCTTTCCTAGCCTAGCCTACTCTTGCCTAGCCTAGAGTACTCTAGCCTAGCCTGCTCTAGCCTACCCTGCTCTAGCCTAGCCTACCCAAGCCTGACCCACTCTAGCCTAGCCTACTCTAACCTACCAACCTAGGGTAGCCTAACTTGGCTTATGCAAACCTACTCTAGTTTACCCTACCCTAGCCTCGTCTACTTAAACCTAGCCTAGCCTACTCTAGGCTACCTTGACATAGCCTTCCCTAGCCTACGCTACCCTACCCTACCCTACCGTACCCAACCATAGGTTAGCTAACTCTAGCCTACCCTAGCTTACCCTAGCTTAGTCTACCTTAGCCTAACCTAGTTTAGCTTGGCCTCACCTAGCATAGCCTACCTAACATAGTCTAGACTAGCCTAGCCAAGCCTACTGTAGCACAGCCTAACTTATCCTACCCTAGTGTAGTCTAGCGTAGCCTAGCCAAACCTACTCTAGCATAGCCTAGCTTATCCTAATCTAGCATAACCTACCCTAGTGTATTGTAGCCTAGCCTAACGTAACCTACTATACCCTAGCCTAGCCTAGCCTAGCCTACTTTAGCTTAGCGTAGACTAGCCTAGACTAGCGAACTTTAGCCTAGCCTAGACTAGCCTACTTTAGCTTAGCCTAGCCTAGTCTAACTTGCTCTACCCTAGTCTACTGTAGCCTAAGCTACTCTTGTCTAGCCTACTCTAGGTTTTCCTAGCCTAGCCTACTAGCCTACCTAGCCTACCCTACTCTAGCCTACTTTAGCTGCGCCTAGTCTAGCCTAGCCTAACTTACTCTGCCCTAGCCTAGCCTAGCCTAACTTACTCTGCCCTAGCCTACTCTAGCCTAACCTACTCTTCTCTAGCCTACTCTAGGTTCGCCTAGCCTAGCCTACTAGCCTACCCTAGCCTACCCTATCCTACTCTACCCTAGCCTAGCCTACTCTGGCCTAACCTACTCTAGTCTAGCATACTTCAGCTTACCCTGGGCTAGCCTACCTTAGCCTACTCTAACCTAACTTACTCTTTCCTAGCATACTCTCTCCTAGCCTAACCTAGCCTACCTTACCTTAGCCTAATCTATCCTAGCCTAGCCTACTCTAACTTAGCCAACTCTAACCTACCCTTGCCTACCCTATCGTACTCTAGCCTAGCCTAGCTTAGTCTACCTAGCCTACCCTAGCCTACCCTAGCCTACTCTACTCTAGCCTAACCTACTCTTCTCTAGCCTACTCTAGGTTCGCCTAGCCTAGCCTACTAGCCTACCCTAGCCTACCCTATCCTATCCTACTCTACCCTAGCCTAGCCTACTCTGGCCTAACCTACTCTAGTCTAGCATACTTCACCTTACCCTGGGCTAGCCTACCTTAGCCTACTCTAACCTAACTTACTCTTTCCTAGCATACTCTCTCCTAGCCTAACCTAGCCTACCTTACCTTAGCCTAATCTATCCTAGCCTAGCCTACTCTAACTTAGCCAACTCTTGCTTAGCCTACTCTAACCTACCCTTGCCTACCCTATCGTACTCTAGCCTAGCCTAGCTTAGTCTAGCCTAGCCTACCCTAGCCTACCCTAGCCTACTCTACTCTAGCCTAGCCTACTCTTGCCTAACCTAACCTACTCTTTCCTAGCGTAGCCTACTCTTGCCTAGCCTAGCCTACTCTAGCCTACCCTACCCTACCCTAGCTTACTCTAGCCTACTCTACCCAAGCCCGGCCCACTCTAGCCTAGCCTACTCTAGCCTACCCTACCCTACCCTATTGTACTCTAGCCTAGCTTAGTCTACCCTAGCCTACTCTACTGTACTCTACTCTAGCCCAGCCTAGCCTAGCCTAACCTAACCTACTCTTGCCTAACCTAGCTTATTATAGCCCATTCTAACCTTGCCTATCCTAACCTACTCTAACCTATCCTACTCTAGCCCACTCTAGTATAGCCTAGCCTACTCTACCCTAGCCTAACCTACTCTAGCCTTGCCTAGTCTAGCCTAGCCTAGCCTACTATAGCCTTTCCTACTCTAGCCTTTCCTACTCTAGCCTACTCCACTCTTTCATAGCCTAACCCAACCTACTCTTTCCTATCCTAGCTTATCCTACTCTTTCCTAGCCTAGCCTAGCCTAGCATACACTTTCCTAGCCTACCCTACCCTACCCTACTCTAGCCTAGCTTAACCTGCTATAGCCTTGCCTATTCTAGCGTGGCCTAGCCTACGCTACATAGCATAATATATTCCTAGCATAACACTAGACTACCATATTCTAATCTAGCATAACCTACCATGCCCTATCCTAGCCTAGCCTCACCAAGCCTAGACCTAGCCTACTCTATCCTAGCTTAGCCTAGCCTAACCTAGGATACTCTAGCCTACTCTAACTCACTCTAGCTTTCGCTTAGCTTGGCTTAGCCAAGCTTACTCTAACCCCATCTAGATCTATAAAAATTTATATATACATATTGTAGTCATTTAATAAAACACACATTTAAAATCAATTTTAAACAATTTTTCATTATATATTATATTATTTTTGTATTATTGGTAAAATATAGTGTAGAATTTAATAAAAATTTAATTATATAAATTTTAAAATGATTAAAAAATAAAATAAAATAAATAATATTAATAAAGAAACTATTTAGAAAAGATTATTTTTAGAGTGACAAATTACACTACTAATTTGCTTAAATGAGACCAGAAATCATTATTTGAATTTAAATCTTTATTTAAAAAATATATAATAAATTTGAAAATTATCACTTACATTTGAATCTTTATTTAAAATATATATACTAAACTTTATTTTAAATTGAAATATCATCTCACAAATCGATGATGTTATGGTCTAAAATGTTTTCTATATGGTTAATAAATCATTACAATATTCGTTGCGAATCAAACTAACTTCACCCTTGATTCCAAGAACGGTTGATTTGCCGCAACTATTACTATGATTTAATTAGGATAGTGAAAACATTGACGGACCCTAACACAGAATTCTTAAATGATATTTCTCATTTAAATTTCAATTTATTATATATATTTTTAAATAAATATTTAAATTCAAATAATAATTTTTAAATTTATTATATATTTTAAAAACAAATCAAATTCAAATGATGATTGTGTTTCAACTTACAATAAAACAAAAATACAGAGTAATTACATTGAAACTACACATGAAATGTTGAACATGTGTACATGCATATTAAATTTCATGCAAATTAAACTTAGGCAACGGATGGACAAGGAATAACCTGAATTTAATTCTGAATTTCAAGCCAATTAAACTTGGTCAAGTATGAACATTATTAAAGGAGAAAAAGAGGCTTTCTCTAATATCGGTTAATAAGCATCATTTCCTTTGTAATACAGCATGCTCTTCTGTATTAATGTGTCTGTGAAGCAGTGGCTAATCTGAATAGGCAGAGGAAACTACAGCGCCCAAGGAGGGAAGTCGAAGGATCAAGCGAGGCAGAGGAAACTACAGTGACCGAGGAGGAAGCCAAAGAGCTAGCGGAAAGAGGAAACCAACGATCAGAGGCATCAGGAAGATACAAAAACAGAGAACAAGCAGTGTTGAATGTTGTCGAAATAAGTAGGAGGAAACAAAGACAGCTAGAGGGTCCAGCAGAACAGAAACAGGGCCGAAGGACCAACAAGACAGTAGACAGTCGAAGGGGAGATGTAGTCAACATAGAAGCAGTCATGCTGAAGCATTCACTGTGACAGTAAGAACATATGCTTGAACAGAAAGTTGGTTCTTATGCAGAGCTTAGTGCAGCTAATAGTAGACTCACTAAAGCTGTGTGGAGACATTATCAGAGGTCATGAAGGCTATTGGAGACTCTGTGTGGACAATATGAAGAGTTGTAAAGACTTCTTCATAAGAAGACTGGTTGTCATTGATGTTGTAGCATGAAGACTACAGTGAAGCTATAAACAGACATAACGCAGTAGAGAAGAGTTCTGAGAGCAGAACATTACTATCAAACATGCCTTTGACAAGATTGGGTTGGAACCCTTGGGGTTGGTGCCTCAGAAGTAAGAAGGATTGGAGTCCTTGGGGCTAATGCCTCAGAAGTAAGAAGGATTGGAGTCCTTGGGATTGGTGCCTCAGAAGTAGGAAGGTTAGGTGTCCTTGGGACCGATGTCCCAGGAACTGGAAGGATTGAAGTCCTTGGGAGTTAGTGCTCCTAAGTCCAAGATTGGTGCCTTGGCGAAATAGAGTTGGAGCTCTAGAGGTTGGAGCCTCACAAAAGTCCAAGTTGGTGCTTGGCAACTGATTGCAACCACTTTATATTGTTTCTATTTTACTGCAAAGATTATATTAATAAAAGCATTTATTCTTGTTGTTCATCTTATGTTCTGGATATAAATGTTTTAATTGGTAAAACATTAGTCGAAAAAAAAGAAATATTGATTCACCCCCCCTCTCAGTGTTTCCAACATGCTCGAATAGTAGCTCACTAAAGAGATTCCTCAACCAAACAGCTTCACAATAGGCCATACTAGTTGCAATGTATTTGGCCTCGATGATGCTTAAAGTAATTGATTTCTCCTTCCTACTCATCCAAGAAATTGAAGCAGATCCTAATCAGAAGCAGCATCCTGACATGCTCTTTCTATATACCACATTTCTAGCCGAGTCAACGTCAGAATATCCATGTAGCCTTAAATTCCCAGTAATATATCTCAGTCCATAGATGATTGTGCCACATATATATCTCAAGAGATTCTTAACAACAATCCAGTGGATGTGATGAGGCTCGACCATAAATTGACAACGTATTCACAGCGACGCATATGTCTGAACAAGAGTTTACCAAAAACATCAGGGCCCCCACAAGTTGTTTATATTCAAAAGGGTTTGCCAATTCAGGCCCAACAACATTTCCACATAGCTTCTTAAAGTTGAGTTCCATTGGAGTAGAAACAAACTTGCAATCCACCATCCCACATCTCTCGAGCAGCTTCACAATGTATTTTCCTTGAGAAAGGAAAATCTCACCTGGATTTTTCCAGACGTCCAAACCTAGGAAGTAGTGCATCAGTTCTAGGTTCTTCATCTCGAACTCAGAAGCCAACTCCCTCTTGCATTGATAAATGAGAGGGTTTACACCTGTCAGAAAGAGATCATCTACATAAAGGACCAAATTGAAAGGCTTGTCCTTTTCAACCTTGAAGTATAGTGTAGGTTCAACATCACTCATCGTAAATCCCAACTTCATAGGAGAGCTATCAATCCTCTCATACCAAGCCCTAGGGGCTTGTTTCAACCCATAGAGGGCTTTCTTCAACCTGCATGTGTGTGTCCTTTGATCTTGCATTTCGAACCCCTAAGGTTGCTCCAAGTAGACTTCCTCCTTAAGCGAGCCATGCAAAAAAGTAGTCTTAATGTCCATTTGATGTAAGCTCCATCCTTGATTGACAACAAGAGCAATAATAGACTAGATACTGGCATATCGGGCAACTGGTGCAAATATCTCGTCATATTCCACTCCTTCCTTTTGAGAGAAGCCTCAAGCAATGAACTTGACCTTGAATTTATCAACACTCCAATTTGCTCCATAGTTGATTTTGTATAGCCATTTTGAGGTGACTACGGGCTTGTCCTTCGGTTTAGGCACCACATCCCAGACATCATTTTTCATGAAAGATTCATACTCTCATGGCTCAGTTTGAACAATAGCACTCATAACAGCTAAGTACCCTTGATATATGTTCGACTTCTTACTTTCACGAAATGTCCCTCTTGGAGCAATCTGTATTTCAACATCTTCGAGAGTATCTTTGAGCCACAAACGTCTTTTCCTTGAGGTAGAGGGATCACTAGGAGGTGGATCAATGGGATCCATCAGGTCTTCAATATTGGGCATAGGCTCATCTGTCGAAGATTAATCCTGTTTTTCTGCAACATTATCATTATCCTTCCTTGGAATGGCGAGATCTTTGGCTTTCCCAAGGGCAGTGTCTTCATCGAAGCTGACATCATGGCTTACTTCCACGTCTCTTTGGCCAGGCACATAAATTCTATATGCCTTTGAATTTTCACTGTAGCCCACAAATATTCTTTTTTTCCCAGATGCTTCCAACTTGTTTCTTTTCTCTTTAGGAACATGAAAATATAGGGGACAACCAAATATTCTAAAATGAGAAATATTAGGTTTCTTACCAGTGAAAACTTCTTCGAGTGTCTTGAAATCTAGTGCTTGATGCGTGCTCCTATTTTGAACATAAACAACAGTGTTGGCAGCTCCTCCCCATAAGAAATTCAGTGGACCTTGATCATGGAGCATGACACATGTGGCTTCCATAATTGTTCAATTCTTCCTTTCAACAACTCCATTTTGCTCAGGAGTGTATGGAACAGTTGTCTCCCTCTTAATGTCAGCCTATCTGCAATAGTCATTGAATTCATTTGATTCATATTCGATTCAATTGTCGGTCCTCAATATTTTGTTCTTCTTCCCTGTTTGATTCTCCATCAAGGA
This sequence comes from Pinus taeda, assembly GCA_000404065.3. Taxonomy (NCBI): domain Eukaryota; kingdom Viridiplantae; phylum Streptophyta; class Pinopsida; order Pinales; family Pinaceae; genus Pinus; species Pinus taeda. The sequence continues at coordinate 11,426 of APFE030353958.1, forward strand.
TTTGAAAGAACATAAGCATTTGAACACTTCATCCTTCTTCTTCAAGAAAAAGATCCATGTTTTGTGAGAGAAGTCATCCGCAAAAATGCATAGTATAAGTATCCTCCCAATAATGGTACGGGCAACATACCAAATAAGTCAGAATGGACCAATTGAAGAATATCAATAGTTTGGTTTTCACTTGAAGGGAATGGTCCCCTTGTAAGTTTCCCAACTGAACAACCCTGACAAACTCCTCCATGATTCATGTTGAAATCGGGCATACATGTGACCATCTTGCTTACCCCAAGTAAGGCTTTGTAATGTAAGTGGGTGAACCTTCGATATCATAGCTGAGATTGAAGTGAAGCATCGCACGTCAAGGTTCCCAAAGGACTTCCTCCAACTTGATAGAGACCATCCACCCTACATCTAAGTGTGAATGCATCTTTAGGGTTTCTTTGTCAAATACGTACCTTTCCAACAATGAATGCTACCTTGAAGCCTTTATATTCCATCATAGAAATAGACATCGGGTTCTTCTTTAAATCAGGTACATACAATACTCCTTGTAGATGAATGGTTTGACCTTGATTCAAGTGAAGAGTGTTAGTACCTATCCATTTCAGGGGTAGGTGGCATTATCTCCAAGTATGATCTCCAAATTAATCTTCTTTTCAATCAAATTTGAGAGGGCCTCTTTGTACCCAGTGAAGTGCCTTGAGGCTCCACTACCAATCAACCAATGATCCAAAGTATCTGAAGGAGAGGTAGTAGATAGAGCGGAAATAAGATAAAATTTCTTTTGTTTTTCTACAAATTACTTTCCTCATACCTAGGGTTTCTCGATCTTTTGGGAGTTCGGCGATTTCCATATCAAGCAATAGGAGCATTCCTTTTTCCTTTATTTTTGAACTTGTTAATCCTTTGATTTCCATTGCCTTCTTGTTGTTTGTTGTTGTTATTGTCATCATCCCTTAAAGAATTCTTCTTGTGAAGACACTCTCTAGCATGGTGATTGAACCTGTTGCAATTGAAGCACCTTCCTTTTCTTCCTTTTCTTCCTTCTTTGAATCCCTGTTTGAACCCTTGACCCTATCTCCTTGGACCATCATTATTTTTCTTCTTAAAATGAGCAGAGAAAGCAATAGGTTCATTTCCATTTGAATGCTTGTCTCTCTCCATCATCCTCGTCTCCTCTTAAGGCATCTAGCCAATAATTCATCGAAACTAGGAATCATGTCATTGTTGAGAATAGTGGTGTTAAACACATCCCATGCTCTTGAAAGACCCCCAAGTGCAATGAGAGTGAGCTCCATGTTAGCAGTAACTTCTCCAATACATAATAGGTCATTCTTGATTTGACATATTCTCGTGAAGTAGGATTAGATCAACTCCCCTTTCTCCATCTCAATGTGTCCCTCAACTTGCTTTTGAGAAAAAGGATTCAATTTGCACTGTTCACTTTGAACATCCCAACTAGCTTATCATATATCTCCCTAGAAGTTCACAAATCAGAAATATAGGCAACGAAATGCTTTTGAATGTAGCAACAATTGGTGCATTAGAAGGAGGCTCCACCACTTTTCCCTACACATAGTCCAATACTCCATGCTCCTCAAGTCATGTTCCATGCATGATTGTCAGATTTGTCGTTGAGCTTATCCTCAATCTTGAACTAATATGTAGAAGCCATTAAGACTTGTCCTTGTCCAACAAATCTCTCTTAATGATTGTTTTTCTCTCCCTTGCTTGATCTTTGTCTTCACTTGTGCTCTAATACCGTGTTAATTTTAGCCAACAATGGTATGTTCTATGCTTTACACAATTACTTCAATGTTCCTTTAGCAACCCAATAACAATTTCCAATTTAGTTTTCTAATAGCAATCACATTAATCATAAATCACATTGACAATAAGTGTAGATAGAACATGAAGAACAAAATGCAGAAGACAAGCCAAGACAAGAGGACACCAAATTTGGTGAATGTCAAGGAAAAACCCCAAGATGGGGAAAACCCTTCGATCAATTCTTCTTAAAGTCAAGAGCTGTCAAATTCTACCCTAACGAGAAAGTCAACATTGGTCAATCCAGCATCAAACAGTGCTTTATGCAGCTCAGTCAAACCTAGTCAAACTCGGCCTTTTTTGTTGGTCAGAGTCAACCCAAAACAGCCATGAAAACAACAGTCAAACTTGGTCAACCTCTCAGTCAACCTCATGATTGATCGGCAATCAAAGTCAACAAAATGTCTTGGTTCCTATACCAAAAACAAAATTTTGACCCAAAAACTGCAGCCAAATGTGGTTAAAACAACCCTAGCCAACATTGGTCAAACCTGAAACAAAATTTGAAATTTCAACCCTATAATTCATCCTACAATTTGTCCTTCTGCTACCACACGTGTGAGGAAAAGAGATGCCCAATAAGTTGTACGAACCAATCAAATGAAGAGACAAGGATGTGTGAGTGATGATGATGCCAAATGAGGCAAGAGGTCACTTATATTTATACAAGTCATTGAGGGTGAAATGTCACGTCCATTGGGCTTCATAAGCCTACATGATGATGTGACCAACCTAAACAACTTGCACATGTGTGGCCATAAATTCAAAAACACACTTTTGTTTGTCCAAATTAGATGACCTTTAGATCAATTTTGGTCCTCTCAGAAAGAGGAATTCAATGTGATCATTATCTCCATCAAATGAGTTGTATAAAGCGAAATTTGGCCCTAGTTGCGAAATTTAACATGGATCCATATATGCAGTCAAAAAAACCAGTTTAAACAACACAAATCAAGATTTGGCCACAAATTTTTCGCCGAATTCCAGCCATAAATTCGCCTAAAACACCAAAAAGCCACACTTAAAATGACTCTTGTATATAATGTAAACATCCACATTTATAATAACAAACTAATCTCAAAATATATATATATATATATATATATATATAATTAATATATATATTCAATGAAACAATCCTTTTAAATAAGATATATATCCATAATATAAACATTTATCAAAATAAACTGATCTCAAAATAAGTAGTTTTAGTAATTTAAACATAAAAAAATAAGAACCAAGTATAAAAAGAAAAAGTTGCAATTTAATTTTGTATGAAGGAACTAGAGAAGAACAATGGGCAAAATAGAATTTCTCTACATTGAAATAACGTTTAAAAATAGATTACCATGTAAAAAAAAACTTATGATATACTATACTTCTCTTGCATTATATAAAATTAAGAGTCCATCCTTAGAATATTTTGTTCACATAATATAAATATGCATTTCTTTGTTTTTATGGAACATACAAAAAAGACGACCCTGCTTTTCTGGACAAGCACGATTCCTCCATAGGAGTATTTTGTTCGCAAAACATGACTATACGTTTCTTTGTTCATATGGAACATAGAGAAACATATTACCATGATTTTCCAGGTTTATATAGAAACAAGGTCCTTAGAAAATCCATTCATTGTTGTAACATACAAAACATACGGATATATTTTTCAATGCATTTATGGAAACATGGAAATGTGAGTAGGAAAATTGTTTCCTTGTAACTTGAAAAATTTCACGTTGCTTTTATCAAAACGTACAATGTATGTGTTTTTCTCTGTTTATTTTTCTATATGCTTTTCTCTTCTTCATTTGAATGTTAGAAATAATTAAATGCCAGATATGAGTATTTAATGGCATATTAAAAAGCTTGAGATATCGATGCTTACCAGAACCCATTTGAAGATGTCCTGATTTTGATTATGGCAGTGCTGTCCTCAGCTCCTCTGCAAACTACACAACCCATACCGCCTGTCCAGTACTGTTCTTACATGGGGAAGTTGGAGATATGTCACCCCACTCCATATCTTTGGGTCAACTCAGATGCCCCGTGAACAAATTAGAACGGGGAAGACATGGAGTGGGGTGACAACAGCTCCAACCTGCCCCACTCCAGTCACACTGGAATGAAACAGAGGAGATTTGCTTCACTATCTGTCAAGCTCGATTGTGTAAATTTTGCATTTCAACTTGAGCAGTAGAGAGAGCAATGTAACAATGCCATCATTGATCACAATAAAATGAGTGGTTGGAGGACATTAGAAACCAAGTGACAAATGCGCATGTTTAATCATAAGATTGGGCGAGTGTTTTTTGGATTGGTGATCATTGGTAAAATTGCAAGAAGGAAAATATATAGCAGTAAAAGTTCACTGTTTGGGGAACAATGAGTGCACTTTGACTGCTATATCTTTTCTTTCTGGCACTTTTACTATTATATCTGTTACTTATGCCATGCTCCTGCTCTCTGGAAAGACCCAGAGAGCAGTTTCCCTTGATTAACTGTCAGGCTCAATTGTGTAGATTTGATATCAATTTGGGCCAGAGAAAGCAATGTAAGAATGCCATTTTTTATCACAATAAAAGAAGTGGTTGAAGGACATCAAAAACCAAGTGATTCAGCAGAAGATTCAGCAAGTGCTCTTTGGATTGGTCATCATTGGGAAAATTGCAAGAAGGAAAAGATATAGCATGAAAAGTTCACAGTTTGGAGAACAATGAGCACACCTTTGACAGCTATATCTTTTCCTTCCGTCATGCTCCTACTCTGATATACCATAATCCCATTTCATCTTCTTTAGCAAATCACAGTACAATTATAGTCCTGGGCAAACCTCTCTCTCCATGAAGTCCAGCTAATCTTATTCCTTCCGTGATGACAAGTTCTGAGTTTCATTCCAAAAAGCTGCATCTGTCTGACAAATTTGATATGCAAATCAAGTTCATACCTAGATGATGCTTCAGTGCTATCACTTATGATTACAGCTATCAAACCATGTAATGGAACCCAAAGATACTAGGAAGGTTTGCAAACAAAGATATCCATTAGATAATGGTGGCATTATCATTCAGAGAACCTTCTTTGCTAAGGAAGTGCAAGATTTCTTGCTGGTTAGAGGCCTAAGTTATGGATATAGCAAAAAGTTAGACTTTCCAGATTTCTATTAGAAAGGAACAGATATGAGACCCAGTTTTTACAGTGCTGTTTAATGACTCTCTATCCTATTGTCTTTACAGCGCTGTTTAACTTGGTCAGTAAGACTACCAATTGGAATGATACTTCCTTTTGACATAACAGTTCATCCAGTTAAGGGCAGCAGGCTTTATGTAGAGAAAGAGGATGGCCTCAGCCCTATTGCTTTTAATTCCAGGTTTGTATGGCACCCAAAAAACTAGAAGGTACATATATTGAAGGTAAATTCCTTTGCAGAATCTTCTTTACTGACCACCTGAAAAAAGTGCTCAATAGTTAGAGGCCTCAATCATGCATATAGCAAAAAATTTAAACTTCAGGTTTCTAGTAGAAAGAAACAGATGCCAACTTGTTTTTATAGCTTGATGAAAACAAATAAGAAAGTTTTATGAGATAAACTTTTGATGGGGAAGAATATTCAATAAACCAAATAAGAACCTACAGAAGTTGAAGAACAAGACACTTAAAGCCAGACACTTAATATATTTGTTCTTTAGAAACATGTCTAGTCATTACAAAGACAACTCTTCTCAACAAGAAGAGTCTCCATGCGTGTCTTTAAGGTGCCAACAAAGCCACTTATTATGGTATTTCAGCAATGTGTGTCTTTAAGGTGCCGACAAAGCCACTTATTATGGTATTTCAGCAACTTGGATTGAAAATAACCAGAATTCTAAATGTGAGACAGACATTCAGACCACCAGAGGATTTCTATAGGATTAAATGCGTAATCAGAAATGCTACTCTAGCAGGCAAGCAATATCAACAATTTATAATGTCCAAGACAGTAGATCTAAAGATGAGTTAAAAGGAAATAAATACAGATAACTGTACCACTTAGTGGATTCCAGATATTTATAACTGTCAAAAACATAAGGCATTATGTGATGCCAACAAAGATAAAATCATAATAAACCATCCAAAATGCCATTCTTGCTGGAGAATACTAAGTTCAATCTTAATGGAATGTAACGAGGAGCTAATTGATAGTCAATATTAAAAGCCTTCAGCATGCAAATTTGGAAGTTGAGCAGGATTCAAATTAGTATGAATGGAAAGAATACAGAAAGCTGCCACAGCCTCTGATGAAAGAATGTCCCAACAGTTTAGGTGAACTTCTTTGTTATACAACTGTGAACACAGTAATAACTTCAAAGTGGGCAATCTTAACTTAAGTTTTTATGCCAGCCATAACTTTACTGCTACCAAATAAGCCAACATCATCATCAACCAGAAACCCTTCCCTTGCATCTGCCCCCCACCCATAAACATTAAAAATTGGACGCCAACATAGCAGAAACTGATGGAGGTTGCTCCTGCCACTATTCCCTGCATGATCCATCCTTCTCATAAAAGTTTGAGGTAGTGGTCTATCCTTTCACTTTTTCTCTGAGAAGAAACCCAATGACTTGTTATTCAAAAGGCTTGACTGACACTTGCCTGGTAAATTATCTTCATTCAAAAAACACCTTAATTGGTTTTCACCTGTGTTCCTCTGGAAACAAACATACAAGAACACATGCTAAAGAATTATGTCTCATTCAAAATCAGTGGGCCTCCTACTAATATTATCAAATCTTCTTTCCCTCACTTCCCATATTTTAGGCTAAATTTTTGGGCTAATATCTTGCTTCCCAAACCGAAAACAGGTTGTTCAACACTTAGATCTGCCCTAGATAACACCTCCTAGGTTATTAATGGCCAATATAATCACTGGTATTAATGCATTATGCAAGAGCTTTTTCTAGAATTTTGCATGACAGATTCAACAGGGCAAAAGGCCTCCAATCCTCTGTCAAATATCAATCTCCAAACTCAGAGATCAAAATTGAAAAACCCCTTATTGACCTTTAGTACAGATTACCTACATTGATTGATAATGGTTCAACAAATTATCAGGTTTCATTTGAATGCCATCTATACCAGGAGACCTCTGACATTATGGTCCCCTTCATGATTAACGGCCTTTATGATTCCCACTGTCCACACACACAAGAAGACACGTAGATCTGTACCAAATATATAGATGAGAATCATAGTCAACATCGAATCCAAGAACATGAATAATTTCAAGCTTAGGTTATGTAATTTTCCACTGTTTCTGTTGCCAACATAAAACTTCAGTGAGAGATTTTACAAAAAAAAAAAATAGCACAAAAAAAAGCATTGTTCAACAATCAATTCAGTCCAGGAATAACAATTACATCGTAAAAATTACCAGAAGTGCCTTTGCAACAATCCGCATGGACTACAAAAACTGTCAGTAGGAAAGACAGCAGTTTTTAGATCTCATTTTGAAGTTGATTTCATTGATATGAATGTGCTTAGATCATGTCAAGGGAGGAGAATTAAATTTAAGATCTAATTTTGAAGATAATATTGGTTCAGAATTATTCCCACCTTTGTCAACAAGTTGGAGATCTCTCTCCTCACTTTGAGTACGACTATGGTAATTGGTCTCTCCCCACTTGGATAAAATCTGTGAGAGTTTTCATTAGAAAGTGAATTTTCAGATAAGAAAAAAAAACTAAGAATGTCAGTGATCTAAATGATAAACTACACTCTCTGCGGAATACTATCATTGTTAAATGGAATATGTGTATCGCACCTCTTATGGGCCCTTAGTATCTCTCACCTCATAACAGATCGCATGTTAAGATAGATCTAACTTATATGTGAGGGATAAACTCTCTGAAGTTTTTATTAGGAATGTGGCTTTTCAAAAACAGCCCTATGAATGTCAATGATGTAAATGATAGCATTGAATATCATCAATGTTACGCCCCTATATTATGGGATAGAAGCATTGAACCTGTTATGAGCCGGTGGTACCTCTCACTTCATAACAGATTCCAGGTTAAAATGGATCTATGGATCTTTCTCTCCTCAATTCAAGTACTGAGTATGGTGATTGGTCTCTCATCAGTAGTGCTGATATGAATGGATAAAGTCTCTGGATTTTTATTAGGAATGTCTTTTCAGAAAGAACCCAAGAAATGTGAATGATCGAAATGATGGCCTGCACTCTCTATAGTATCAAATTATCAACGACCGGTAAAGGGAATAAAAAATCAACAGATCAACCAAATACACGAATTAACAAGAGTTATCACATTACAAATACCACAATCAAACAATATGTTAAAATGGATCTATGGGTCTCTCTCCTCACTTCGAGTACTGAATATGGTGATTGGTCTCTCCTCAGTAATGCTGATATGAATGGATAAAGTCTCTGAACTTTTATTAGGAAAGTGACTTTTTAAAAAGAACCCAAGAAATGTGGATGATCTAAATGATGGCCTGTACTCTCTATAGAATACTATCAAATTATCAATGACAGGTAAAAGGAATAAAAAATCATTGTATCAGTCAATGCTCTTTCAAAATACACGAATTAAAAAAAGGTGCATTGGTAAACTAGTTGGCACTGCAAGAGCAGTGATGCATGTCTTTAGCTATGGAGGAAATCTACGAAGAAATTTCCTGCAACTGGGAAAAAAACATTGCAATACAAAGTTCTTGATTTGAATACTGTCTTTCTGACAACTATATAAACAGAGAACTGACAGATAAGTAATCCTTATTCACAACTTCAATTTAAAAAGGAAATACTTTTAACACAAACATGTGAAATCTGCTTTAGACTATGCCAATCAAAGAGAAGCTAACAAACACTGGTGAGGTAAATGCTTGAAATCCATTTGGCATGAAGTAGAGGATCCAAGAAACAAAGGGACAAAGAAAAGTGATTTCACTAGGAATGTTGAGAAGGCATGAGAAGCTAGCTGCATGTCACAGTGGGCTCTGGCAGCATGCATACTCAACATACCTGGCATTCAAGTCAAAGGAAGTTCATCCTATGCAGTGCAGCCCCTTGAGATCTGTCTGAAAGCAATTTCTAGCCCAAAAAAAATTATGTTAATGTTAATGCCTATTTATGGAGTTCACTTCAGTGAGGACATAAGCAACATGGTACCAACAAGAGAATTGAATTGGGTACACATACCCAGGGGTAGGATTCTTCATAGCTGTGCCCATACCCATAATCTGGAAACCAATCTATATAAATACTTTGTTATGCCCCATGCCCCACAGTAGTGCAGGGTACCTCTGCGTACCCCCGCATACCCAAAAAAATCTGTAAATGCATCCTGATTACAAACGTAATGACATAGCATAGGATCCTGATTACAGATGTATTGACACACACAGGAAAAGGGGCACTCATATCATATCGTCTCATTGTCTCATTTTTTTTGGGTCAAAATTGATCCTAAATTTGGTAGGAACCATGTTTTGGCCAACTTCAAGATAACCAAGAGGACGTAAAGTTTAAAATGAAAAAGGATTTTTTATTCATTAAAGAGCTTAATAAGTTTTCCTTTAAGGTGGCCACAGTGGGAAATCTTATAACAGCCCAGAAAAACCCTGAATTAATACTCACTTTGTTCTATATGAACTTAGAAGAGACCAAAAGAGTAGAAAAGATGAAATCAGACATCAATTGTTATTTTTATTGCAGGAAATTGGTATCCGTGCCAACGCTTCAACATCAGTCCTCAGATTTCAGTTTCATCAAGTTTGATTCAAGACTATGTCTGCAAAGGGAAAGGAATACTTATTGTAGTAAAAATTTTGGATGTCCCTGTGAAAATTCCTCAACTGGAATCCTTACTGCAGCAACTGATGATATTACTCCTATTAATTAAATTCCTTTCAACAAATTACTTGCAGTTTCCTACGGTAAATATCGTAATACATACACTACAACCTTCACTTAATTAGATATTATGCGGAAACAAGAGACTGAGCAAGAAAGAAAATACAACACAATTGACACCGTTATTTTTGGACAAATGTGCCCGAACAAACCCAATGCGGGAAAGCCAGTGCAGCAAATCTGAAGGTTTTATTATTATGCAGGAGACATCTGAGTACAATTCTTGGATGTTCAACTAGAAATCCGATATAGAGAGAAACTGGACAAAATGAACGGTGAAAAGATCTCACCCTGTCACTGGGAGAATCTGAGTCTGATCACGCTAAATTGGAGCCTCTGTGCAAAACTGTGTCAATCCCACGCAGTTCCTACGTCACCTCTGATGGGTATCACGTTGCTCCTTCTCTTGGATAATCTGAATCTCTGCCTCCCGGTCTCACACCCTAAACTCTCTGTGTCTACTAAAACTCGATTTCCTCAACAGGAATTCTATCTCCCTCTATGGCCTGCGCTGCCACTGCATCAGCTCTGTGTGGGCCAGCATATGCCTCTCTCTGGGCATCATTATGCCCTCTCTCTACCTCGTACTCTCCGACCCATGAAAACTTCCTTCCTCTAGATACTCATTGCCCCTCACTGCAAAAGCTCATTTCAAATCTCTCTCCAGCAACTACTCTGCTTCAAAAATTCGATCTTCTGAACTCACTCAATGTGTTCTCCAAGTGCAGCCATCAAGCTTCCTCTTATAATCCTCTCGTTGATCAATCAACGGCCCAGATTAGATCCTAATCAATGGCTAGGATCATATTGACCTGATCTCCGCCTTCTTCTAGAAGTTGCACCCACAGTTTATATTAATACCCTTTAATTATTTTAATTTCCCTGTCTCTGGGTGGAATTTCCCAAAACGATTTTTGGGTATTGGAGAATGCATGTGTCTAAGCCTCCCTGTAAATTTTGAGACTTAGAGCACATCGATGCTACCAGAAATCAACACTCCCTCTTAGTGATGAATGTGCTCTAGCAATGCCTCCCACTGAAACATCACGCTGACTTCATAACGTTGCCCTCTGCGTTGGTGATGTCTGACATGTTGTCCACCAACTACTGCGTTGTTGCTATAATTGTATTGTTGTTGACATTGCCACTGTCAACACTGCATCCATACTACAACTCCCTCTCAAGTGTTGCATATGTGCTGCTGCTAGCACTACCACTGCCAACTACCATTGCACTGCAAATTGTTGTTGCTACTCCATCAGCAACAGAAAAACATCCCAAATTATTGAACTAACTGTGTTCAGTATGATACCACGTGAATGTTGAAGCCTGACTGCCGCTAGTCTCTACGTTGACCCTCTAAATCTACTGCGTTGCTGCTTACCTCTGCTCTGTGCCATCTGCACTGTTGCCAACTCTGCTCTGCATTGTTCAGTCTCTGGCGCTCCTAGCCACAGCAACTCTCTCTGACACTCCTCGGCACCATCCGATACTAGTCCATCCTGCTACTTCTGATTTGGGCTCCCGTAGCAAGGAATTGATCCAAGAGGTGGGCTCCTCAAGGACCCTGCCCATCTGTGGCTCTTTCAAACTATAACTCCAAATCAACCCACCTCCCTCCTGGAGGTATCTCGCCTGTCATGGCGAACTCCTCTTTCTCGATCTTCACGAGCGCAGCGTTCGGATCATGTTTCTCATTCTTATCCTTTTTCCTGTGAGGACATTGTGTAACGTAGTGACCCATCTCACCACACCCGAAACACTTGCTCTTCGAAACGTCCTTCTTATGTCTCTGTTGCTCCTACTGTCCCTTCGATGCAAGCGCTGCACTCTCCTCCTCCTTGAGCTTCGAACCACTACTATTGCTTCCGTCAAGTTTAACCTTGACTAAATCCCTCCTCAGCTCCTCTTGTTTTAGAGTAATGCACATCTCATCCCAATTCAGCAAAGTTGCTCTGCCTAGGATACTCTGAACAAAGACTTGCTGCTCATATGAGACAGAATCGAGGGTCAGTCTAACCAACTCTGAATCTTGAGGTGTATGCCTCACAACAGACAATTCATCATGGGTATCCTGAAGCTTTGTGAAGAATGGATCCACACGCTCCCCCTTCTGCATTTGATCAGAAAGGTACATCTTCCAGTGCTCGAAAGATCCCTGATACAATGTAGACAAAGCGTCCCACATCTCCTTAGCAGTCCCTTTGCTAGCAATGTGATAGACCACATGATCCTTCACTCCGTCAAGGATCATTCTTTTCGCCTTCACCATCTCAACCTTGTATTTCTTCAACAAATCTGCATTTGTAGGGACAGCCACCACGATGTCGATGTACATCTTGAGGGCAGGCTCATCTAGAAGGAACGACATTCTTACCTTCCAGATGACGTAGTTGGATGCCCCATCCAACCTGTTCTGATCCCTCAAGCCACTGGTTGCCATTTCTGCCAAAAATAGGAAGTTAAATGACCACCTCTCTCCTCTGTTCTGTTGTTGGGCTAGCCTACGCACTCCCTGCTGGAGCTAGTAAAACTGCTACCCCTTGCTATTGCTCAGCTCTAGAGAATTCGAATTCCTTGGCTAGGAATTCTCTGAGGAAGAAATTCCCTCAGTCGTGCTTCTCCTCTTTCTTTTGACGATTTTCTGCCCAACAAACCACTTGTAGAAAAATATGCATCCCACCAACTCTCCTCACGTTGAGGCTTCAGCACTACTCCCTCTGCCCCAACAAAAATTCGATTTGGAAACTCTTCTCTCCGTCGACTCTCTTGAAGAGAGACTGCCTCGAAATTTCAGCCCTCCGACTAAGAACTGCGCAAACCCTCTAGGGTTTCGAACTGCTACCTCATGCAACTTTTCAATTTCCCTCTTTTGCTCAACGCTGGATCTACCGGCTTTGCTCTTCTTGCTTCACCTGCAGCTCTGATACCGTGTGAAAATTCCTCAACCAAAATCCCTACTGCAGCAACTGATGATATTACTCCTATTTGTTAAATTCCTTTAAACAAATTACTTGCAGTTTCCTACAGCAAATATCATAATACATACACTGCAACGTTCACTTAATTAAATATCATGCAGAAACAAGAGACTGAGCAAGAAAGAAAATAAAACACAATTGACATCGTTATTTTTGGACAAATGTCCCCGGAAAAACCCAATGCAGGAAAACCGGTGCGACAGATCTGAGGGTTTTATTATTATACAAGAGAAAATCTGAGTACAATTCTTGAATGCTCAACTAGCAATCCGATACAGAGAGAAACTGGACAAAATGAATGGTGAAATGATCTCACCCTCTCACTAGGAGAATCTGAGTCTGATCACGCTGAACTAGAGCCTCTGCGTACCCTTTGCGCAGAACTGCATCACTCCCACAACAGCTAGGATCATATTGACTTGATCTTCGCCTTTTTCTAGAAGTTTCACCCACAGTTTATATTAATACCCTTTAATTATTTTAATTTCCTAAGTTTAGACTTAGGGTCCCATTAAAAAATAATCAATTATTTTAATAAAACTATCTCCGGGTGAAATTGCCCAAAACGATTTATGGGTATTGGAGAATGCATGTGTCTAAGCCTCCCTGCAAATTTTGAGACTTAGAGCACATCCAATGCTACTAGATATCAACCGTCCCACCATCATCAATGGAGAGATCTAAATGAAGTAATCGGGTCACTTGATCAATCAAGCCACAAATTGTAATTCATAATGATAAAAGAGTCAAAACAAAATATATATATATATCAGGGATCTAATCAAAAAAAATTGGTGATAAAAATGAATAATTAATCCTTGATTGAAAACACACGTCACCTAGTTAGATAGATTGTTGAATAAAATTTAAAATAAAAAATAAAAAAAATATTGGTCACAAAATAAATAGCCTGTTAAATAAAATTTAAAAGATAGAAATATAAGAGAAGTTGTCAAAATAAAATAAAATACATCACAACATAATGATAAATCATGAGGTATAGTCAAGATAATACGAATATATTATTTGGATAAAAACTAATATTATTAGATTAGTAGTAGGATAAATAAATCTCTTTGGAGATAGTAGTTAAAACCAATAAAGATAAAAGATAATAACTAAAAAAAAATATGTGAGGGCTAGGTAATAGGTGTTGATTACCGAGATGGAAAATTCACCTAGCCATTTTTTTCCCAAAAAAATCTGACAGTTGGAGTGGTTGAATTCTGTTTTTGATGGTGGAAATGGATTCAGCACCATCAAAAACCTATGGGGCACCTAAAATCTTGAAGTTTGACAGTTGTAACCTAGATTTGCACAAATTTCTGCTGAATTATAACAAAATTCTGCTGGAATTTGTTAGACGACAAGCTAAGGATACTGTCTACTAAGGCAGCAAATTTGCCCGGAAGGCCAAAAACTTTCCTGAATCCAGCCATTTTTCCCAAAAAATATGACAGTTGGAATGTTTGAATTATGTTTTTAATGGTGGAAATGAATTCAGCACCATCAAAAACAAAATCCTGGGACACCCAAAATCTTTAAGTTTGACAGCTGTAACCCAGATTTCCAAAAATTTATGCTGAACAAAATTTCCACTTTTTCCTGGCTAATTTGAAGCCTCGTTAAACTAAGCACTAGGTGCGTTGGTCCACCAAGGCAGAAATCTTTAAGTTTGACAGCTGTAACCCAGATTTCCAAAAATTTATGCTGATTTTTTTCCTGGCTAATTTGAAGCCTCTTAAACTAACAGAAACCGAGAAAAAACAGCAGACGTCCTAGATGGAAAAGCTTTAAAATCACAACTTTTATAAGGGATTTGGGAGATTTTACCTCATACACTTTGGAAATCCTCGACATAAACTCCCAAAGAGCAGAACAACGTGCAAACCCTTTGTGTGCTGAAAAGCTCTGGAAATCCACGGTCGAAACCCTTTTTCCTGGCCTATCCGTGTGGAAATCCGCGGCCAAAACTCGTGTAGTGGGATAACCCTTTGGAAATCGAGGACAAAAACCTGCCAACTTGGCGGAAAAATGGCTCAATTCATATGAATTTATGGAGTAAGGAAGCACGCATGTAGGGGTTTCATGGGAAGTGAGACAATTGGTGGTGGTCCTACTTGTGATTGTCTTTTTTTAATTTCCATAAATACATTATAATGCGAACTTATTTCTTGATGTTAGTGATATATTTATTTTGCTTTAATTTATTTTTTTAATGTAATTTAATTATTTAATATTTTTTAATTATTATGGTATAATTTGAAGGCATTATTTGTGGATAGAAAATTTAGAAACCTTATCAATGGCAGCGGATCTCGTTCAAAGCACAATGGGTAGCATATATGTAATAGGATAAGATGTTTTGGAATGTTAAGGTAGTAAGTCTCGTAACAAAATAGTTGTAAAGTGGGAGGTAACAAAGGTTGTAAGGTTATAAAAGTAACATATGGTTGTGATAGTTGTTAGTGCCGTAAGGATAGAGGACTCTGGTCTCTTGGTTGGAGATTACGGCTGTCTGTTATTAGAAGTCATTCATTCAAAGGATTGTTATCTAATATTTATTAAGCTTCTCTAAGCATTCATTGTTTATTAAGGTTTGTTCCTCATATGTCGTTCGAGACCTCAAGTTTTCCTTGGAGCTTCAAGTAAGTCTTCCCTCAGTCATGCAATGCATGCTTTTTGAAGGTAAGTAGTTGGACTATGCTTCCCCTCTCTTTGTCCACAACTTTGGTAAAGATCTCATTGTTTTAATGGGTCTTTGTTTACAAGGGGGGATTTGGGGTAATCCCTCCTCCTCTCGAGCCTTTTCTTATAAAGATGTCATCCATGCTCAGCCCCTTCCTAAGGCAAATCAGCGCTGAGCAGCTCCTGGATCATTTTTGGTGGAGAAATCGATGGAAGTTCCATCCCTGGAAATCTCTCACCCTAATTTGGAGGATCTCCAATAGCTATATTCAAAGGCAAACCTAGTTTGTTGTTTTAATGGCTTATGGCCCAGCACTATCGATCTGTATGAATGGATCCATTCTATATGGACTAAGAATTGCAAGGTTATTTTATGCTCAAAATGATTTTTCATTGAGTTATTTGGGGAATCAAAAGATTATCAAAAAGCTTTATCTAAAGGGCCCTGGTTTTCGGGCAATGCTAAATTGTTTCTATCCCCTTGCTTTCCATATTTCGATCTTTCCACAATTGTCATTACCAAACTACTAATATGGGCTCGAATTCCTAATCTTCCAGCTAATGTGTGGCACTACTCAATCTTTAAGGGCGTTGGAGACTCTCTGAGCCATTTCCTTACTACTGATGCCTCTCATGGGCAGCTTGGCATATATACATATGGCAAAAATTTTATTGAAACCGATACCAGTAAAGGGATACCAGACCAAATCAATTTAAAAATCGGTGATTTTCACTAAATCCAAGCTCTAGACTATGAGAATACTGCTTTTTGTTATTGCTTATGTCATCAAACTGGCCATTTACAAAATTCATGTCTAACGCTTAATTCTCAAAAGAAGCAGAACATCCAAAATTCCAGAACTAAAAGTTGGAAGCCATGCAACCCTCCTCTTATGGAGGGCAAGACCTCCTCTAATTTGGATAAGGACGATGAAGGCTCTGGATTAAATCCATCTGGGGGATAAGGTCTAGGACTGAGGGCCTCAATCATCTCCTGAGGCTCTTGTTGTGAACCATGCTCCTTCGGCAAGCACAAAGATACTGAATAGTAATGCTTCTTCGGGTGTATTGAAACAAGCTCATGTGTCGGCTTCTTCCGACTCTGGTAAGGCATCTCTTTCAACTCGCAATGATAATCTATAAATCGATTTCATCAACCAGACTTTGAAAGGTTGGGTTAAGGTTTCAAAAAAGAAAGGAAATAAATGTTGCCTTTGAAGATTAACCCCAATTTGGGTGATTCTCCTCTCTAATTGTCTCTTTTGTCCCTCTACGTATCCTTTGTTATTCTCAATATCGTTTATTTTAACTTTGATATTGTTAGTATATGGAATATTGTACGAGAAAAAAGAGTTATAATGGCAAATGATGTAATTTTTTTCTTGCTTAATCAATAGAATTTTTAGACTTACAAAAAAATAATTTTTAATTATTTGATTGATCTTGTCCAAAGTTCAATTTGAATTAAGTTTAAAGTACATAATCTGCATCATTCTCTTACAAATTCTAAATGCATTTTAAATATCAAAAAATCACTAAGAGTTTAATATTAGATCCATATACATTCAAAAATACATTTTAAATAACAAAAATTGCAATTTCATGGAAAATTTTATAATAAAAATTCACTTAAAAACTAAAACATCAAATAATTAAATTACATTATTTCTTAATTTATAATAATATATTTATTATAAAATTAGTATAGTATTTTATTATGACGTTGTTTTGTTATAAAATTAGGGAACAAGCTATTGTAGGGAAGGAATGAAGCTGAGATGACAGCTTCCCCGACGCCGACAACCCGATCTCGGCATCCCCACCCTACACTCCTCCTCCTCTCATCACCTAATGGGCCCCATTGAACTCCTCCTCCTCTACTACCCTCCTCCCTTGGCCACACCCTCCACCACCCTCCCCTGCCCGGTCACCCAACGCCCTATTCTGCAATAAATTTCCATCTTTGCATTAAATTGACGATTTTGAACATTCCAAATGCTAATTGTGTGCGTTGGGGACCATTCCTTTCCTAATCTACCTCTAGTGCATCTACTCCATTCCATATTCAACTCAACAGGAAAACGGAAAGACCGGTCTCGGTAACTCCCCTGCGCTCGAAATTGGTGTGCGTCCTGCTCCCTTGCAGTCCATTCTTTCATAGCATCCAACATTGTATATAGACAAGCGATGTATATAGCTTCAAATGTCCAATGTAATATTACTGACAAAGGCAATGGTTGGTATCAAATGTCCTATAATCATATTGGCAACATTACCCTGATCTTCATATTTTTCATAAAGCATGGGCATTGTATGCGCAAAAACAAATGTTGCACAAAACAAGAGCACAACACTGTCAAATTAATTATGTGTTCATTCCAAAAGTATATTGAAAACACTTCACAATAATTGGTAGCCACAAATTATTATCTTAAAATAACAAGCACAACCATGTGAGAGGGAGGGTGGCATAAATATGGATCTCAGTACTGTTTAATTTATAACAGGTACAGTATGAATATATTTCAATTTATAACAGTATCTTTCAGTTTTAACAACGTCTTTTGGAAAAAATCACATAAGAGAAAATCTTGTCGATGTGTTTCGAACCAGCCAGGGTGGTTCATCTTCAGGACAAGATGAGGAATCAGATCCAGGCAATGTAATAAATAGATGAAGAGAGTTGCTAACTAGTCGTTATCGAGTAACAACTAGTTTGACTAAGGGTAGAAATAAGTTAGGGATATTAAGAAAACAAACAATCAAAGTTGATATTGAAGTGGTAGCTATAGGGATGGAAGACACCCTAAGGCTTGGATGTGTTGATTGAGATGGAACCTTAACTTGTCAAAAAAACACACCACCAAAGCTAATGGATATCAAATTTTGATGGTTTTCTTTATCAACACATGATAATCCAAGCACATACATAATTATGGAATGTCCCCATTCTTTTGGAAGAGAACTAGTGTGCCATATAGGGATTTAGTAGGCTTGGTGAAGCCAACATGAATGAGCTCAATTAATTTCCACCTCAACTCTTCCAGATTGGATCTGGAACGTCAATAGGGATCTCTAGTTGTAGGCTACAATTGAATTTCAAGATCAATAGCATGGTCAACTAAGAGCCTAAGTGGAGACAATTTATGCAAAGAATTAGGCATCTAACATGCACACTCGTCTAATACATGATTAGAAAGTGCTAGTAAAACATGCATCTCCACTCCACCTTCATACTAATTGTACATGAACTATGGATGCAACCATAGTTTTTTCCCTATCCTTAGTATTGACTACCTTAACTAAAACATTAATCCACAGTCACCATGTCACTTGACATGTCATTTAGTGGCTTGAGTTGCTCACTACCCAACTTAAAGAAGACCAAGTCCCCAACTAAAAACTCTACCTCCATTTTATCATGATCTACCCAATATTTCATCCTTTCTACAACATATTTCAACTAAATGTGAGTCATCTCCAGTTTGTCCTTCCATCACTCCATGAACCTTAAGGTTGATGGTTTCATGTCATAGTATGGTTGCAAAATTATGAGGGATTACAACAATTACTATCCATTTTGCAACACATATGAACTATAACCCACAATAGAACTCTTCAACATGTTATAGCTAAACTAGATTACATCCAACAACTCTTGAAAATGATCCCTTAACTTCAATAATAATGTTTTTTCAAGTTATGAAAACTAAACATACCTTGAAAAAAATTATTATTGAAGTTAAGGGATCAATAAAGTGTTTCTAGGTAACCATGTCTTGATGTCTTTTGGAGTCTAGTGCTTCAAGTGGGTTGCATCACCCCTCACCAGCACTAAGAGAAAATGACATATAGGAGGGACTTATATAGATATATTGATTAAATTAGAGTAGAGGGCTAATAAAGAGTGACCATTTATAATATCTACAATATCCACCAACTTGTTTGCAAATGACATGATAACTAACTACATTCTCCCTAGGAATTCCTACACAAGAATAACTTTAAAGTCATCCATCTACAATATGTTAAAGTCTTAAAGGCCCTTCCACTAATCTAATTCTACATGAACTATGGATGCAACCCTAGTTGTTTCCCTATCCTTAGTATTGACTACCTTAACTGAAACATTAATCCACAGTCATCAAGTCACTTAACATGTCGCTTTGTGGCTTAAGGTGCTCACTGCCCAACTTAAAGAAGACCAAGTTCCCAACTAAAAACTCTATGTTACTAACTATGTTATGTAACTATTAGAATGATCATAACATAGTTGCCACCTTAGAATTGTGATTTTAGATCCTGCATTTATGTTACTAATGTTAGATCAACTATGTTATGTTACTAATGTTAGATTATATTGATAGTTGAATATTGACTGGGTCTCATAGCATGTACATAAATACAACCAAAGTAGGAGTACATGTATCATCAATGAATGAAATGCAAACACACAATATAACCATCGTCATCATAATATCTCATATACATGTACATCATAAGAGTATCATTTGTGGGTACAATAACACAATGCCACGACAATAATCATTGCTTGTATTTATCTCTTCACACTCCATTGAGGTACCTCTCTATAGCCCTCAAAGTCTATAAAACTCTACTTTCCATGATGCTTCCCATTCTGCCATATGTATATAAGGAAACCTTGAAGTTGAGCGGTTCTGTAAATGTTTAAGTCCTTATTTGGGTGAGGCAGAGTGAAATGGAACTGAGCTAAGAAAGGTGAATTAATAAAGGTACTTGCAGGTTGCTCTAGTCACTAAGGAGTATACAAAGTCATCCAGTTGGAAGCCAAAGGAGGAGCATACGTATTAGTCATCTACCATCGGGCATGTTTCTTTCCATTCCCTTTATCATATTATTTACTTTTAGAATCTTTTCTTTTCTACAGATCTTGCATTTAGTTAGATCATACTTTATGTTATGTTTAGTTAGAAGGATCCAATAACATATCCTATTTATTGGAAAACAACTAAATTCATATTGATGAGATAATGTCATCTATGAGTAAGCCACTATGTGATCATTTATGCCAATGTGGTGGTGTGTCGAGGAGAGGCACACCCTTAGAAATGGAATTCCTCCTCTCCTTTGGCTTCATACATGGGAGTTTTCAATGTTAATTAATTTCTAAAATTATAGATATAGGGGGTTATTGAATACATTATTCATTACAAAACCCATGGTCTCATATACATACATAATGGGTTGTAGCCTTTCATTGTAGTTCTTCATGATTGGCTTATGAAAACGTGGTCCATAAATTTTAACCTTCTTCTAAGTTTTAAAGGTTTTATTCATTATGAATTTTCAGGGTCCCATGTGATATGTCTTTACAAGAGGGGCCATGGTTTTAAAATCAAAAACACATTTTTTATAAGTTTAAAATGTTTTTTAATTATTATTATTGTTATTTATTTTTATTTTTATTATTA
>APFE030353963.1:0-10134 GCA_000404065.3 Pinus taeda
AAGATGCTAGTATTTCTACCCAATTAAATATACTTCCATCTTGAGTGCAGGTGTATATTAGTGATACCCAATTTTCCTCAAATATTTATGCATCTTTCCTATTATACAATCTACAACACATTTTCGCCACCATATGGCATGCCTTCCTTAATAGCTTGGTTTGTTACACCCCATCAGATCTCTATCGAAACATATTGGGTTCTTGCCACCAAGTCTTTAAGATATCCATGTAGGTTAGAGGGAAATTGTGAGTTGTCCTTAATAGCTTGACAACTTGTAATATTCATCTATTCGGGGATATATGCAAGTTTCTATATCTAAACCATTACTATCTCGTACATTCATATCTTTTGTATCTATGCACATGTTTATCCACTCAATAGTCTTGATACATGGTAGGACAATAAGATGTGTTGCTATTTTTCCAGGAGCCACGAGTTCTTAACTATAATAGCCTAGCCAAAAATTGGCTTGATTTTTCCATATAATTACATCATAAATTGAATTTTAACAAAATATTAAAATGGGCAGAGTCAAAGGACATGGATTCCAAAGCTGAAGAGGTTACTTACTTGGAACGTTCAAGGTTTCCTTGTTGCAAGAAATCTGAATTGTTTTTTACAGTCATTAAATGTTGGTTTCTAAGCCTTAAATGACTTGGTCCTTGAATTAGATTAGGTTGCAAGAGAAGTACGCATGGCCATGCTGCTTTGGTAAAACTTTACAAGGTAGAAAGGACAAGATTTATGAAGAATTGATTATGCTTGCAATAAGGACAATGAAAGTCAACCACTGTACAAAAGAGAAAAGAGAAGGTCGAGGAAGGGAGGTTAACATTCATTTGAACAAGGATACAACACCAGAGAAAGGAAAAAAGGGTGTGGGACTCTCACTTAGAAGGGGGAGTCATTCATTCATTCATTCATTCTCATTCAACAAGAGAGGAGTATATTTTCTAGTTGGCAGGAGTTTGGAAGAAAAGCACTTTAGGTTAGGAGGATTTGCCTCTCGAGTCCTCATGATGCAGAGGGTGGAGATGGTTTTCTTAGAAATTCCTGAGGACTAGGGTGGAGGAAATACTCCTAGAAGTTGCCTGAAGGACCAATGTTATTTATTTGATTGGATTTGGGTTCAGATTCCTTGTATTTGGGAGGAACCTTAGTGTCTATGTGAATTGGTTATGCTATAGCTCAGTTATGGAGAGAGTTGGAGAATTAAATATTGCACTGAAATGCTTGAACTATGCCTGGTGTACAGTGGTAAATTAAAAAGAATGAGGTGCTAGTTAATTGGTCCTTGTCACTGAGATTTTGATTTAATGCTCTGAATGCAAGGAGGCATATCTCTCTCTCTGTACTCTCTCTCTCTCTCTCCCTCCCTCTCTCTCTCCTCTCTCGTCTCTCTGCTCTCTCTCTCGCCCTCTCTCTCTTCTCCTCTCTCTCTCTCTATATATATCTATATATGATATATATCACTTTCGTAGGAAATGTGTGTTTTAAACTATGGCAGCAGTGTGAGTAAGCATTGGGGAGGGCATTTAACATTGTTGGTTGATTAAATACTTAAATTAATTATTAAGCTGAAATAATTTGAATTTTGTGCACAGTGGGTCCATGGAGGAAACCTGCATAAGACCCCTAGTACAAGTTAAATTTATTAGCATGATTGAGGTCATGAGGTGTTTGGATCTCATAAAAATGAATGTAAGTTATAGGAACATTGAGTATTATGGCTTTGTGCAATATAGGTCTTGTTAGTTTCTTATAGTCATAGTAGTCAGAAAACAAGTTTTGTCTTTCAAGTTTATTTGGAAAATGTGTAAAGGTTTGCTATGATATTGTAGAGATCAAGTTATGAGTTTTACTTTAGAATAAAATTTTCGTTATTGAATGTAATTATCTTAGTGTGTGTGAAAGGTCATGCAAATGGTCATTTATATTCTAAGAGTTCGAGTTAAGTAAGTTTAGGGTTAAGATCCATTCAAGTCGTGAGTGGGGGTATGATGGTCTTGGTCTCGCATCATGGGACAAGGTAGTGACATATTGTCAAGTTGTTTTTTGATCAAATTAGGTATGTACTATGACATTAGCCTCTGGTACAATTGTGTGAAAAGTTCACTGCGCAAAGTTGTAGGGATGTTGCGCTTTTACCAAGGGATCAAATTTTGATGAGGAATCAGGACTTTTGGCACTTTTGTACATGTAGGAGCGTTTTATGAATATTTGGATCGACCCCAAATCATTTTTCTCAGTCGAAAGATTCGTGTTTGGTCAAATCATGAAGATGGAGGTGCGTTGTGCTTCCATTGCAAGAAGAAGGTTTGGGGTTTGAAGGTTTTTGTTCAACCTAGAAGTTTTCTCATGGGTTTGAAACGTTGTATGGAACATTCAATTCCATCCCAGTACCCTCAGCATGTCAAATGATGGCTGGAGATAGTATAATCTTGGAGCTTTCCACGTTTTGGTTGCAAGATTTGGGCATTTTAAACTCCAATAGGAGTCATTTTGATGGGCAAAATTTAACAGAAGTCGGGGGTCAGAGCAAAGAAGAATGTAACACATGGTGTGTTGCAAGATACGATACTGACCCCATTAGTTTGCAATCAGCTCTGGATTGGGCCTGTGGCCCTGGTTATGCAGATTGTGGCCCTATACAACCTGGTGGGTCTTGCTATGCACCCAATACTTTATTCGCCCATGCCTCATTTGCATTCAACATGTATTATCAAGACTGTGCATCTTTTGTATATGTGCATCTACCGTATATGCGCAAGATCAAACAAACTTCATATGAAAAATTTATCGCATTTTCAAGTTTTGCAAAAATAGGCCGAAAGGAAGGACGTAGGTGACACGTAGCATCCCCATAGGGTGACATGTGGAAAATTGTACAAAGGACATGCGACATTGTAGAATGTTGTTGTAGTAGATCATATGATGTTGTGGCATCTGAGCTAGAAGGACAGGTGGTAGACAATTGGAAGGCATGTGGCATAGGAGATGATTGGGAATAGTGACGTGGTAAAGCATAGAGTAAAATGATGTGGCATCTAGTATGGCATTCTACATGGAGATTGGCTCAGTTGGTCATTAGGATTTAGGCTTTAATTGTGTGCCACATGGGGCAATGTGACATGTGAACCAATCATGTGTTGCCACATGGCACCTTGATTGGACAAAATGGTTTTAACCTCTATGGAATGATCGGGTAGAGATTCGAACCCTCCACCTTGGCGGAGGTGGGAACAATGTTTGATTAGTTCTTGGTGCTTGACTATCTATTTCTGACCCAGATTGTTGTGCATGACACACCTAACAAAGTCCCCAACGGTACCGACCCTTATCGAAACACTTGTGAAACATGCAAGGTCTCACCCGAGGCAACTAAGGGGGGCTATGAGAACCAAGTTTTTGCAGTTGAGAAGGGGATAAGATTCTAGTTGACACCATTTCCTCAAGAGATCAAGTTCCTTAATACCCAACAACTATGTTCACTACCCTTAAAGTGACACAATTTCTCTCCATAACAAAATTCAACAGCCAAAACAATAAAGAAGAGAGTGGGCCCCAAATCTAGAACCGAAAAATTATCCATTTGTCATTCCCAATAATAAACACAACTTACAATTGCACGATAGTAATGACATTAATAAAATAATATAGACATTAAACCATTCGACAACAAAAGGGTGACAAACTTTGCTCAATGATTCTTTCTATTAAATCAGAACAACTAAATACAATATATGTACCTAATTCTCATCAGAATCCATGGCTCACTAGCTTACAGAGATCACAGTTACAATATAGAGCTTCAAAACCATGACAAACCCAAAATATAACCAAGAGCTCTTCCCAACAAGCAAAAATATCGAACCCCTAACCGAGTTGGCTCTCTTTGATTTATACATGATTACATTAGTAGGATTACTCATGATACTTTTTGGTGAAAACTAATTACCCACAAATATTTTGTAATTTACCATGATTTACTGACATATATTTTGAGCCAATATTTTGTTTAAATTGGGTCTTTTCCCACCATGTTTATCCTTTGCAACCACGCCCTTGCTTACTTCATAGTACACCATACTGATTGATGTTGAGCGCTCTTACCTCATTCATGTGACACTTTTGTGTACTATGATATGTTTCTTTATTTCTGCACACACACAATCCAAAAATTCAAAAATTGCCTCTAATAGGCCCCCAACACACACATGTAGCTCACCCCAAGCCACTCAGCCCTTGTCCTATCTATATTATTATGGGAGCCTCCTTCAACAATGGATTTAATTTCCTTTCTTACAAATCGAAATAATTCCAAACCCAAAATGGAATGTTGTATTATGTTCCACCTCCTTTAGCAGTATTTTCAAGCTATCCAAAAAATTTCTATTGGAGGGGGTGTACATAACCATCCAACTAGGTGCACTTGATACCCAACTCTGATGTGTACATTGCTCCCCTTATTGGTATCATCTTTTGTTGTTGCATTTCTATCTAGTGAGGTTGAGGATTCTCTTTCATTACAAAAATTTGCATGCAAACCCCATGTGCATGCAAAGAGATCCTTTTGGATGTTGTGGACCTTGTTAGTGGGACCACCCTAACACTAATTTTTTGGTTATGCATGTAGCTCTCCTGCATAGACAATGTTCGTATACATTATCTAGTGCAGATATATTCTTCTCTTTAACATGTATCTCAAAGTGATTAGCACTCTCTTCCCACAAAGCCTTGAATTGCAGTAGAAATGTTAACCATTCGACAAGTACTCCTAGTTCACCCTTACATTTCCCTACAACTTTTGCTTTTTGAACTTCCATTGGTGCTTAGAACTACATCGTTCCATGACTCAAACTCCTTTTCACCTCATGTCTTCAACTATCCATGGCCTCCCATTCTCTATCTTCCACAATCACATAGTGTCAGCTCTCCCTTCATATTCTTAACTCTTCCTCGACTTACACTCTCTATTCTCCCTTACATGTTGCACTTCCTCATATTCTCAAGTCTCCATTAATGCTTATAGAAACTTGTCTTCACTTTTAATTGTCACTTGGTAAAACAACTACTCACTCGGTCTGGGTTTGATAAGTATATTACTGCACTTCTACCTCCCTGCAACATCATGATGTTGACCACCCTCTTCAATGCATCAGGAGATGAATCACAAAATTCCCAATTTACACGTATGTGAAACATCCATGTCACCAGGGGAGGAGATAGTGGGCACGTGTTCATTCTTGAGATCGTCCCACATCACCTCTAAATTTTCATGTCAACCACATCTTAGATCTATCCAATCCAACCATTTTGATAACAAAAGGGATGATAGGCTAACATTTCATCTACTAACATGCATATAAGTTTTATTTTGTAGAGTTTGATATTCTCACTAGGTACATTTGCCAGTGTCTAACTTGAAATAATTATTTCACTGTTTCCACGCATGGATCTTAGCGTAGCACTTGCCATCAAACCACCTAGAATGTATCTGCATGTTGACCATCTTCCCGTGCACCATATCCTTCGTGTGATACATGTACATTGGGAAATTTGGTTCTACATCAACAATTAAAATGATGTTTTTTGCCTTAACATTGCAAATTGAAAAGAACTACTACCTACTTATGAACATAGGAAAGAGTAAATATGACTCCTCTTATGTTGTGCAGAAGATAGAATGTCCCTATAGGGATTTAGCCATCTTGCGTTTACATAACCCTCCCATTGCTCACCATTCAACATCTCCAATTGTACTACATTTGCATCAGTGACAATTTAGATCTTATAAGGGCCTACCCAGTCCATTTGAAACTTTTCTAGGAGATTTAAAAACTTGTTATTATATAGTAGTACCAAATCCCCTTCCTGAAATGTATTTTTCTTGATATCTATCATGCCATGATTTATCATGTTCCTTATGTACTTTCTGATGGAATCCTACAAGGAATAGATCATATTTTAGTTGCAACAATTCCTCTAGTCTATGTGTCAATGCTCCTGCTTCCATCATTTGTGTATATGTTGCAATGTGCAAACTCAACATGAGGAATTCCATCGGTCTCACCAGTTCTTGTACATACACAAGTCTAAAAGGTGTATGGCTAGTCAAATTATTACAAGTTGTGTGATACACCCAAAGGAAAAATTTAATTTGAAGATCCCAGTCATATCTATTAACATTGTAGACCTTGGTGAGTGCATTCTCCAAAATCTTGTTGAAATCTTCCACCTTTCTATTAGAATGAGGATGATAAGGTGTATTCTTCCAATGGTAAATTTCAAATTCTTACTTCAAAGATGCAATAGTTTTGTTTAAGAAGTGTGTTCCTTGTCGCTCATTAGAATTCTAAGGCAACCAAATGTAGTAACAACATTCTAGAATAGAAACTTTGTAGTAGTTTTAGCACTGCAATCTTTTATCGATGCAACTTTAGCCCACTTAGTCAAATAGTCTATTGTAGTGATAATGTACCTTGTTCTTGACCTTCTAGTAAGTGGGTTAATGGGACCCACAAAATATATGGCTCACTTGCCAAAATGATGCAACGTAATTGGTGGGGCCAAAGGCATTCCTTCTAGAGGATCTCCCCACCCTCTGGAAAACATCACAACTCTTACAAAACTCCTTTACATCTATGTGTATCACTGACCACCATACATTAGCGGAAATTTCAGCCTAAAAGTGCCCATGAAATTTTCATTTACATAATATGTAAACTAATCAAAATCCTTTAAATTTAAAAAGAGGTACATGTAAATATTTTGGAGGGGAAAAAAATTCTTTATTTTGTTGTATTTTTGGTTTATCTCCTTATAGGTTTACTCAAATTTAAAGTGTAGATAGTCATTGGATGAAAAATTAAATTTTTCATCCAACGAATACCCATTATGCATACTTTCGAGGAGACTCACACTGATAAAAATTGAAGATACATTAAAAAACATGTTCAACACATTTTTTTTTAAGTATATTCAATTTTTATCAATGTGGGTCTTCTCAAAAGTATTCATAATGGTTACTCGTTAAATCAAAATTTAATTCTGCATCCAACGAGTGTTTACACTTGAAATTTGAATAAACCTATAAGGAGATAAGGCAAAAACATAATTGAAAAAAAACTAGTTTTCCTCTTTTCCCTCCAAAATTCATAACACTTATTTTATTATTTTCCTATTATTTTATTATGTTTCCTTAGGAGGCCACTGTTAGGCTGAACGTTCCTCTAATGATCCTCCATGCAAAATCTTTTGCATTGTGGTTCACTCTACGTAGTGTCCTCCTACAACACCTTTATGTGCCTTGACCAAGATCATCAGACATTCATGTTGTAGGACACATCTCAAAACTCCATTAGCGTCTAATTGGGCATGAGGAATTCCCTTGGCCTCACCGCTTCTTGTACATTAACAATTCTAAAAGGTGTATGGCCAGTCACCGCTTGCAAGTTGTATGATACGCCCAAAGGACAACTGGAATTCGAAGATCCTAGTCATCTCTATTAGAATTGTAGACCTCGACGAGTGCATTCTCCAAAATCTTGTTGAAATTTTCAACCTTTCCATTAGCTTGAGGATGATAAGATGTACTCTTGCAGTGGTAAATTTCAAATTTCTGTGTCAAGTTGAAATATTCCTATTTAAGAAGT
Organism: Pinus taeda; assembly: GCA_000404065.3. NCBI lineage: Eukaryota > Viridiplantae > Streptophyta > Pinopsida > Pinales > Pinaceae > Pinus > Pinus taeda. The sequence goes on from APFE030353963.1 coordinate 7,658, forward strand.
GTGTTCCTTGGTCACTCATTAGAATTTTAAGACAACCAAATCTAGTAACAACATTCTCAAATAGAAATTGCGCTGCAGTTTCAACACTGCAATCTTTTGCCGACTTAGCTTCAACCCACCTAGTCAAATAGCCTATAGCAGTGATAATGTACCTCGTTCATGATCTTCTAGTAGGTAGGTTGATCAGACCCAAAAAATTTATGGCCCACTTGTCAGAAGGTTGCAACATAATCTGTGAGCCCAAAGGCGTCTCATCCCTTCAATAGGGTCTTCCCACCCTCTAGAAAACATCACAACTCTTACAAAACTCCTTTGCATCTGTGTGTATCGTCGGCCACCATAATCCTGCGTGCATAATCTTTTGCATTGTGGCTCATCCTACGTAGTGTCGTCCTCCAACACCTTCATGCACCTCGACCAAGATCATCATATGTTCATGCTATAGGACACATATCCTCAGAACTCCATCAATGCCTAACTAGGCACGAGGAATTCCATTGACCTCATCATTTCCTTTACATACACAAGTTTAAATGGTGTATGGCTTGTTAGATGCTTGTATTTTGTGCGATACGCCTAAAGGACAACTCAAATTCGAAGATCCCAGTCACCTCTATAAGATTTGTAGACCTTGGTGAGTGCATTCTCCAAAACCTTATTGAAAGTTTCCACCTTGCCATTAGCTTGAGGATGATAAGGTGTACTCTTCTGGTGGTAAATTTCAAATTTGTGTCAAGGCTACAATAGTCATGTTTAAGAAGTGTGTTCCTTGGTCACTCATTAGAATTTTAGGACAACCAAATCTAGTAACAACATTCTCAAATAGAAATTGCATAATAGTTTCAACACTGAAATATTTTACTGGCAGAACTACGAGCCACCAAGTCAAATATCCTATATCAGTGATAATGTACCTTGTGCCTGACCTTCTAGTAGGTGGGTTGGTGGGACCCACAAAATCTATGCCCATTTGTCAAAAGGCTGCAACGTAGTCTGTGAGGCCAAAGGCATCTAATCCCTTCTAAAGAGTTTCCCCATCCTCTAGAAAACATCATAACTCTTACAAATCTCCTTTAAATTTGTGTATCATCAACCACCATAATCCTGTGTGTAGAATCTTTTGCATCGTGACTCACCCTGCATAGTGTCCTCCTACAACACCTCATTAGAGAATTTTTAAGGTAAAAAATGGACCTTGAAACAAAAAAGTACAACAAAAATAAACTTTATAAGAACCAGTAAGATTCAATATGATGATGTAAACAATGAGGGACGATTCACCATTTTTGGAGTAAAAAAAAATGATTTTACTCAAATTTTGAGCGGAAGCACTCGTTGGATGCAAAATTTAATTTTACATCCAAGTAGTACCCATGTTGCATACTTTTGATGGGCCCAAGTACATGAAAAATGTGATTGCAATCACGCTTTTTCATGTATTTCACATTTTTCTTATATTTGGGTCTATCAGAAGTATGCGACATGGGTACTTGTTGGATGAAAAATTAAAATTTTCATCCAACAAGTGCTCCCACTTGAAATTTTAGTAAAATCATAGGTAGATAAGTTGAAAAAACGAGTTGAAAAAACAGTTCTTTCTTTTTTCCCTCCAACTCTTGATGAGGTAATATAATATTATTTTATTATTTCCATTATTATTTTATAATATTGCTTTTGAGGCCCATTTTAAACCTCAAAGTTTCTCTAGTTTCATGCACCTCAACCAAGAATCTGGCTCACTAACATGCATTGGCTCACCAACCTAAATATCATATGTAGATAATCGATACAACTCAGGGATTAATCTGGGTATATTACTTTTTCCAACAAATGTGTATTTTGTTACATGTTTAATTGACTTCATTAGTTTCAAAGCATGCAAGACTGAAAAAATATAGGAAACTAAAGTACTGATCCTCGGGGAAAAATCCTAGAGACACTCCACACGATTTATTGTGGTAAATCCTATGTAGTGCCCAATATTCATCGATGTTAGATTGGATAAATAGTGAACATTAGATTTAATCCTCTTAGACCTATTATAATGACCATTTATAATTTATTTATACTGCAGTTGTCTTAATCCTCATCTAAACTAAAATGCCTGTAGAGTATAAATCTATTTTGAACTTAAATTTTCATTTGATGTGAAATACAATATTTTTACGTTTCCAACAATATTGAAACTATGGAGTGCAGGTGTGGTTAAACACTTTATAAGATGAGGGGAGTAGATTTATCATGGAGGATTTTGTCAAGAGAGGAAGAGGTCCAATCAATATGTTCAATTATTATGTATAAGATCTTTTGTTAATAAAATTAGTCTCATGTATATACACATAAGATGTTAGAAAATTATATATTACGGAGCAATGGAACACATAAAATATTGCAGAAATATAAACACAGAAAATGCACAAAACAAGAGAGACACAGATATACGTGGTTCACCTAGTTTGGGCTACGTCCACCTCGAA
>APFE030353963.1:10596-21677 GCA_000404065.3 Pinus taeda
CGCGCCCCCCCGCGTGGAGGGGTGTACAAAACTTCCTAGGGTATACATCCGGCTGAAACAAAGACCTCTGAACAATCATGCTCCACACACAACATAAGATATACCTGGAGGTTATGTGTATATACGGAAGTTGCACATATACCTAGAAGATATGTGCATATAAAAAAGTTTCGCATATACATAAGATATGCGCATATCTTCCGTATATGCACAATTTTTATATATGCAAAATTTCCATATATGAAGGTTGCACATGTACGATAGATGCACATACATAAAAGATGTACATATATGGAAGATATTCACATATAAGAAAGTTACGCATATACAGAAGATATGCAAATATGTTCCACATATGCACAATTTTTGTATATGGAAGTTGTGGATATACGGTAGATGCAAATATATAAAAGACACGCATATACGGAAGATATGGACATTTAAGAAATTTATTCATATACGGAATATATGTGCATAAACGAAAGTTGCGCATATACGGTAGATGTACATGTACAACATATGGACATATATGAAAAATATGAGCATATATTGCGTATATGCACAATTTCTGTATATGGAATTTGCGTATATACTGTAGATGCACATACATAAAAGACGTGCATATACGTAAGATATGCACATATAAGAAAGTTATGTATATGCGGAAGATATGCACAGATCTTCCGTATATGTACAATTTCAATATATACACAACTTCTATATATGGAATTTGCGCATATACGAAATTTATGTATAGACGAAAGATATGCACATATCTTCCGTATATGCACAATTTCTGTATATGTGCAATTTATGTATATGGAATTTGCGCATATACGATAAAGATACATAAATGAAGTGCATATACAGAAGATATGCACATATAAGAAAGTTAGGGATATATCGAAGATATGCGCATATCTTTCGTATATGCACAATTTCCGTATATGCGCAATTTCTGTATATGAAAATTGCGCATATACGAAAATTGTGCATATGCGGAAGATATATGCATATCTTTCGTATATACATAACTTTCTTATATGTGCACATTTCCGTATACGTGCAATTTCTGTATATAGAAGTTGCGCATATACCGTAGATTCACATATATAAAAGACATGCATATACGAAAGATATACACATATGCATATACGGAAGTTATGTGTATATCAAAAAGTTATGTGTATATGAAATGCAGTCTATGCACATATATATGCGTAACTTCCATATATACACATCTTCCATATATGCATAGACTGCATTTTATATACACGTAACTTCCATATATACTGCATATACACATAACTTTCGTATATACACATATCTTCCGTATATACTGCATATACACATAACTTCCGTATATACACATAACTTCCGTATATGCGTAACTTTCTTATATGTGTATAACTTTCGTATATGCATGTCTTTTATATATGTGAATCTACACATAAATTCCGTATATGCACATACGGAAGTTATGTGCATATATGGAAGTTATGTGTATATAAAATGTAGTTTATACACATAACTTCCGTATATACACATAAAATCCATATACAAAAGTTGCGTATATATTGAAATTGTACATATATGGAACATATGTGTATATCTTCGTATATACATAACTTTCTTATATGTGCATGTTTTTCGTATATGCACGTCTTTTATGTATGTGCATCTACAGTATATACGCAAATTCCATATACAGAAATTGTACATATACACAATATATGCACATGTTTTTCGTATATGTGCATCTACCGTATATGCACCTTTTTTTCGTATATGCGTAACTTTTTTATATGTGTATAGGGAAGTTATGTGTATATAAAATGCAGTCTATGCATAATCTTCCATATATGCACATATTTTCTGTATAAGAAAGTTATGCATATACGAAAGATATGTGCATATACGGAAGTTATGTGTATAGACTGCATTTTATATACACATAACTTCCATATATGCACATAACTTCCGTATGTGCATATACGGAAGTTATGTGTAGATTCACATATATAAAAGACATGCATATACGGAAGATATACACATATAAAAAATTTACGCATATACAGAAGGTATGTGTATATACGGAAGTTATGTGTATATAAAATGCAGTCTATGCATATACAGAAGATACGTGCATATATGGAAGTTACGCCTATATATGTGCATAGACTGCATTTTATATACACATAACTTTCGTATATGCGTAACTTTTTTATATGTGTATATCTTTTGTATATGCATGTCTTTTATATATGTGAATCTACAGTATATGTTCAACTTACAGAAATTGCACATATACGGAAATGTGCACATATAAGAAAGTTATGTGTATACGGAAGATATGCATATATATTCCATATATGCACAATTTGCGTATATACACAATTTTCATATACAGAAATTGCGCATATACGGAAGATATGTGCATATCTTTCATATATGCACAATTTCCATATATGCGCAATTTCTGTATATGAAAATTGCGCATATACGCAAATTGTGCATATACGGAAGATATATGCATATCTTCCGTATACACATAACTTTCTTATATGTGCACATTTCCGTATACATGCAATTTCTGTATATGGAAGTTGTGCATATACTGTAAATTCACATATATAAAAGACATGCATATACGGAAGATATACACATATAATAAAGTTACGCATATACGGAAGATATGTGCATATACGGAAGTTATGTGTATATAAAATGCAGTCTATGCACATATATAAGCGTAAATTCCGTATATGCACATATCTTCCGTATATGCATACTTTGCATTTTATATACACATAACTTTCGTATATACTGCATATACACATAACTTCCGTATATACACATATCTTCCATATATGCGTAACTTTCTTATATGTGTATATCTTCCGTATATGCATGTCTTTTATATATGAGAATCTACACATAACTTCCGTATATAGGTGTAACTTCCGTATATGTACATATCTTTTGTATATGCGTAATTTTTTTATACAGAAGATATGTGCATATACGAAAGATTATACATAGACTACATTTTATATACACAACTTTCATATATATACATATAAGAAAGTTACGCATATACGGAAGTTGCATATATGGTAGATGCACATATACAAAAGATAGACATATATGAAAAATATGTGCATATATTGCGTGTATGCACAATTTCTGTATATGGAATTTACGTATATACTGTAGATGCACATACATAAAAGACGTGCATATACGAAAGATATGCACATATAAAAAAGTCATGTATATACAAAAGATATGCACAATTTCAATATATACGCAACTTCTGTATATGAAATTTGCGTATATACGAAATTTATGTATAGACGAAAGATATGCACATATCTTCCGTATATGCACAATTTCCGTATATGTGCAATTTATGTATATTGAATTTTCACATATACAATGAAGATATATAAACGATGTGCATATACGGAAGATATGCACATATAAGAAAGTTAGGGATATACCGAAGATATGCGCATATCTTCTGTATATGCACAATTTTCGTATATGAAAATTGTGCATATACGGAAGATATATGCATATCTTCCATATATACATAACTTTCTTATATGTTCACATTTCCGCATACGTGCAATTTTTGTATATGGAAGTTGCGCATATACCGTAGATTCACATATATAAAAGACATGCATATAAAGAAGATATATACATATAAGAAAGTTATGCATATACGAAAGATATGTGCATATACGGAAGTTATGTGTATATGAAATGTAGTCTAAGCACATATATAGGCGTAACTTCCATATATGCACATATCTTCCGTATATGCATAGATTGCATTTTATATACACATAACTTCCGTATATACTGCGTATACGAAATGCAGTCTAAGCACATATATAGGCGTAACTTCCGTATATGCACATATCTTCCGTATATGCATGGAATGCATTTTATATACACATAACTTCCGTATATACTACATATACACATAACTTCCATACATACACATATCTTCCGTATATGCGTAACTTTCTTATATGTGTATATCTTCCATATATGCATGTCTTTTATATATGTGAATATACACATAACTTCCGTATATGCACATGCGGAAGTTATGTGTATATGAAATGTAGTCTATACACATAACTTCCGTATATATCAACTGCTCATTCTCACCATGAAGATCTAAGGCAATGGAGAAGACTGCCATTCCTAAGTAGATGGTGGAGCACTTGGTGATGGATATAGACATGGTTTAGGGGTGATTGATAAAGGCATGGTGGGAGAAAAATAGGAAAAATTTAGTGGGTTTGGGTGATGATACATCCCCATCGGTTGTACGATAGTGGGAATAACCCCAGGGCGAGGGATCACCCTAGGCAGGGAAATTGGAATGTTAAGGGTGGATGATTGGAACAATGAGAAGGGTGGATGGTTAAAGGGTAGGGGTGGGAATTGGGAAGGTTTTGGGAGGCGGTTATAAGCATGGGAGAATTTTTGAAGGAAAAAGGTGGTGGGTGTGGCCAACAATACATCCCCATTGGTTGTACAATAGGGGGAAGCATCCTCGAGGAGGATATTTGGATGGTATTGATTGGAGAAGTGTTCCCAATGCTATAGTTTCTTTCACCGACATGCTCATTAAATAATTGGAGTCGACAAGTTGGCCCGCCAACTATAACAACAAAAAAATTTCATATAGTTATGCCTATGCATTGCAAATGATAGTATATCATATTTCACATGAAAAAATGCATAACATCATATTTCCATACCATTTTTCTGTAATAAATAAAATGTTGCACTAACTCAAGCATGTGGCTCACATTTCTTTGTTGTTGAGAAGATAACTCCAGTTGTTCATTCATGCTCTTTTTTTTTTGCATGAACTCGTCCAACTCTTTCAAATTGTAGTTTAGCTTTCCCTGATTTTGACTTGCGACCACAACACCTTTTCTTATTGATTGGGCTCAAGAAACTATGTTTTCTCTTGGTAGTGACCTTGGATGGAGTTATAGTATTGAAAAACATTCTGTTGTATTCTTGACATGCTTTGTTGACCAAGTTGTTTAATGCATATGCCTGTTCCAAATTTGTAGGTATTATGGATCTCAATTTCTCATGAGTTGATGAGTTAACATGTTTCATCTCATCATCTTCAAATAATGCACTATCTAGTCGTACATTGGTCGATTCAACATTATATGAGAAATTATATTAATCATCAATGCTTGTTTCATTATGATAATTTAGATTGGGAGGAGAATCAAAGCATGGCAGAAGCTTTGTTTGGATTTTTGGGCCCAATATAGGTGATTCATTCAAATCAAATCAAATTCTAGGAATTTCTGTAGTAGGATTAGTGACATTAGGTAATACATTTTCACCCAAACTAATGTTACTCGTCAGCATCTCAACTTTCAATATATGTTTACAGGCATTTCCATTTAGGGCCCACTTGCAATTACAGAAGTGTAGATTAGAATCTTTATATATGACATTGTACCAAATATCACAAGTATTCTTATTTTGGCTATGAACCCAATAATTGTTGTTACTCTTTTCATCAGGAACACAATCTTCATTTGGGATTTGGTTAGCTATAACACTTGGATGAATTCAACTATTCCTCAATTTTTATGGGTTGTATAAAACCAGCTTCTTTTAAACGTTGCATATGATTGTAATATAATAGAGTCAGTATTAACCGTCATAGCCATATTAGAGCAATAGTAATGAAGAGTCTTAAGTTTCTTGTTTAGGTTCTAATGGCTTCTAGCAAGAAGAACAATATCATCGGGGTAGAGGAGAAGAGTGATGGTAATACTAGCAAGCTTAGTTCCTTTGCACCCCTCGATTTCCAAACACTCCTCTAACCTATCGATGTAAATAACAAAAAGGGTAGGAAAAGGGGGCACTCTTTCTTAACCTCGATATTGCATTTAATATCTTTATACCACCCTTTGGTGATTTTAATATTGGCAACAACCGTCTCATAGAGGCGAATCATAGCAATCTTTAACTTAGGAGGAATAATTATGATCTCATCAAGTCTTTTCCAAATCTTATATTGAGGAACAGTGTCGAAGGATTTTCTAAAGTCCACAAAGTAACAAAATATATCAGCTTTACTATTGCAACATTCCTTGGCAATGATCCTGAGTGATGAGGTGGTATATAGTCGAGTGGTATCTCCTAAAACCAGCTTTCCCTTTAGCTCTTTTACTGTTCCTTTCAAGCCAATGTCTAATTTTCTTTTCCAAAATGAGACCATAAAGCTAAGCTAAGATGTGGCTAATCATAAAGGTCATGTAATTAGCAGGAAAGGTTTTGTCCCCATTTTTAAAGATAGGCACAATAAGGCTTTATGTCCAAGGTTTAGGGAAGCCATGCTTTACAACCAAATTGAAAAGCTTGTGGAGATGAGGAATGAGGATAGATCTTACGAAATTTAAGATCTCAGCTTGGTATCCTTAAATGTCTTTAGCTTCCCGCTAGCAAGATTATTGATCCCAGACTCAACGTCCTCAAGAGAAAAGATATCTTCCTTAATAGGAGTGATAACGATGTTTCTCATGGTGTTCGGGGAGTCATACAATGTCTTAAGATAGATGTCCCACTTTTCTTGAGTCCTCAAGAGAAAAGATATCTTCCTTAATAGGAGGGCTAACGATGTTGCCCATGGCGTCTGGGGAGTCATACAAAGTCTTAAGAAATATGTCCCACTTTTCTAAGGGGATTGAATTATTATATTTAGATTTAAGAACAAGCACTATTTGCCAAACTTTTTTGGGTGCAAATTTAGAAAGGTGAATAAGATGCTCTTGTCTCTTATTAATATATGACTTCTTCTTCTCTTTAATGAGGGCTTTGTATATACTAATATTTCAAAGCTTTACAGTTTCATTAGGAGTGTCATGAACATGTGGCTCCCAATGAACTATCAAGAGGGCTAATCTATCCCTAGCCGACCTGCTCTCCTTGACAAATTAACCCACAACCACATATAAAAATTCACAACTCCATTTTGATACGTCCTTTTTAAGTGCTTGAAGTGGCCCCTAGCTCCTCTATTGCTGCCCCTTCACCTCCCTGTGTCAAACCATGGTTTCTCTTGGTGGTTTCACACCCACAAGCTTGGGTACAAAGCCCATAGACTGGGGCTATTTATCCACAAGTCACTTTTGTGTGCCAGTTCTTCCAAAACCCACTATCTTAGGGTTTGGAGTACCTCTCAAGCTACAAATATCAACACTTCCTCTTAGCGAGGGAGGTACCTCCAACACTAGGAAGTCTCCATCAACTTCATCACCAACGACACTAGCCCATATGGCATCCATCAATGCAGTATAATTTGTATAATTAACCTTGTAATATCGTTAGTTCCTTTGCATCATCTCATCTTAAACTGAATACCTAAACACTTCAATAGGGCTACTCCCTCTAAAGATAGACTCCCTCTTAGTTTACACAGTCTCTAATTACTTAATCTACTACTAACCTCATGTCCTACAAGGCCAGTCTAAGTTGCGGTGGAACATGTTCCATCATCAACCCAACTCAATCCTACTAGCACTCATCCTCCTGGATCAAACACCACCTATGCACACCCTCCACTCTCAAATATGCAACATCACGATCTATTGAAGAAACTTGTATGCCAATCTCCATTCCATCACATGAAACAATCTCAATTAAACCAATATCATCCATATCAAATAAATCCTTGAGCTTTCCCAAAAATCCATGGAAAGTCAGAGGAAGTTCATGATCAACCACCTACCCTACAAAAAATTGTTTTCCACCAGGTTCTCCACTAATCCACCAAAACTCCCAGTCAATCTCACTTCCATGCTATTCAAGACCACATCTCCATGACTTCATTTGAACCCTTTTCTCCATGCTTTAGATAATCTAGCTCCCTTTGAATTGCTTCACAATGCACACTCCAATTCATTGGCCCTTCAAAGTCGCTCTGATACTATGTTGTTTTTATGTGATACTAGAGTCTAGGATAGAATCTTAAATCATTGGTGTTACCAATCCAAGTATCAAAACAAGGCTACTTTGCATAGTATAATAATATACAATAGTAAATCAACACATGGACAAATATAGACAACTTTTTACAAATTTTTGCAATCCAACTTTGTTATATTAACAAACTAATAATAAAATAGTCTATGGTTCATGTGCCAGTGATAATTTCCCTCATACATCCACTAATATAAGAAAACAAAAACTAGGGCTTGGTGTCAGTCCTTTGATGACCAATCTACCCTTACAAAGTACTATGACTGTCTAGCTGATGTACAACTCCTCACAACTCCCTTAGTCATACCTTGTACACATCTGCTTAGTCCTTTAAATCTTGATCTACAATAACTCTAATCTGCCTCTATTAATGAACCAACTCCATTAGGTCAATGAACTCAGCTCCAAATTCTCTCTACTTGATTTTTAATCGTTCAATGCATCAACACATTGAGACTCCTCTCAATTTGTTCAAGACTCCTTTTGTGAACAACTCTCAACTCTCACTGTTGCTCCTAAGTTATTTTGGGAATTTTTTCCCACTAGTGCCTTTTTGTGTTGCCTGATGAAGAACACTTAGGGTTGGGGGGCTTCCCTCTATCACTATCGAATGTCCTTCTCCAAAAATGAACTTAGGGAATGGAGAACTGACCAACTTTTGTTGTATATGTCCTTCTCCACAAGACAAATCTAGGGCTACAAACTGCTCCTAGTTGATCAAATTTGTGATCTCTTCTTCTGCCACTTCTAATAATATCTTAGTCCTTCAAAATACTTGTTCATTAGAGATTGAAGCAACCCTATACAACCCTCCATAAGTTGATTGTTATGCTACTCCAATTCTGCTTCTTCTAGTAGCCACCTTAGTCGATCAAGGTGCTACTCTAGGCCACACTTGGTCCACTCTCACACTGCCCTCCAATAATCCATGAGCATCCAATACAAATGTCCAATGTAGACTCTATCATCTAGTAAAAAATCATCCTTAAACACATCATCAATACATACCTTAGGGTTGGTGTCTCTCTGCTATAGCCTCTGCTCCTATTTAGGGCTTCCAACAACCTATTATCCCTCTCCAAAATGTTCTAACAACCCCCTAAATACTGTGAACTTTCTCCTTTTGCTATTGTTGCCATATTTTCCTATCTAAGGTCTTTCCATCCATTGTTTAGGCCTTTCGACCACCTTCTAATTGAGGTACAAGGCTACCCTCCTATCTAACTATTGTACAAGACTGCGGCTCCTTTTAGAGATATGCCCACACACAAATATCATACCAATCTGCCCAAAATTACCTTGGATTGCACATAGAGTATCTCAGCCCCTCAAAATAGGAAATATGCCACCAAATCTATGCACAAATAGACCCAAACTTGTCCCTCAAGTCTTTTCCTCCTCCACAGATCAAACATGGCCCTCAACAGTCACTAGAGATCACCCACGGATCCTTTAATCTTCACTAAAGGTTGCTTCTTAGATTTGTGGCCTAAAACATATTTTCTTCTTGTGATAAGGGGTATATGGAGTAGTCTTATGTGTTTTTATATCACACTTATTTTAGAACTCCTCAAATTCATTCCCAAATAATTCTCCATTGTTATCCATCCTCTTTTCCTTTAGTTTCCTCTTTGTCTAAATATCCACAAGAGCCTTAAACTTTTAAATTTGTACTTCAGATTTATTCTTGACAAAATAAATTTACGTATTTCTTGAGAATTCATCTATAAATGAGACATAATGCATATAGTTTCCTAGTGATTGAACCAACACATTTCCTAACACATCATTATGATTCCACTACAATATTTATTTTTTCGCCATACTACGAGAGGATTTAATATTACCTAATTATGTTTCTTTTATAGGAAATGCTCATATAAATCCAAAATATAAAGAGTAATTATACATACATTCTACCATACCTTTACCATGTAGTGCTTGAAGGCCCTTCTTTCTGGTATGTCCCAGTTTTTTATTCCATAACATAGTCTTCTTTCTAAATACTATAGGGTTTTTTCCTTCTTCAATTCCATTATGAGGAATAAAGGGATTGTTGCACCCATCACTAGTAGTCCTTCTCAATATTTTATATAGATTTCAAAGCTTAACTCTTGGTAATACCATTTCTCCTTGAACTATTCTATACATTTTATTTTCAAACATTGTTTTTACACCTGTGTCACTCATCTTGATTATTGAAATCAAATATATCGTCAATAATGTGATGTGTAGAACACCAGAGAGTGTTTTAATCCTTCCATCCATGAGATTCAATGTGAATTTTCCTCGTCTTATGGTTTTGGTTCTCAATAAATCTCCTAGGAAAATGTCATTTCCATCGTACCTTTTATACGCACAAACCACTGCTTGTGACGAGTCATATGAGAAGATTCAATTGAGTTAACCAACCATGCCTCAAGATCTACATGTGTGCATGAAAAGGGCAAGTACACATCCCCTACTTCATCTAAAGGTTTTTTCTTCTATAGAAGGAGTATCATAAGATCCTTTTCTTTATGTCTTCTTTTTTGCATCTCCAACATACCTTTACAAATTTTCTTGGAGATTATATCTTCCTCTAGATTTACATCTCTTACTTGAGGAATTATTTTTGTTTGTATACTAATAAATCCCTACCAAATACTTAAGAAAAATTGATTAGAAAATATACCAAAACAGATAAAATAAAATAATGATTACTATTTTTTTTGTTGGCTTAATCCATAGGGACTTTGAGCCTTTAATCTAGCAATTTATATAATACTTTTGAATATAATGATCACTAATTATGCTACATTGTGTGAGCTACATTATAAAATAGTTAAGTTACATCAATATTTTATATTTAAATGTAATTATATATATTATTCATAAATATTAAATGATCACATCTATGTGATAATTGGGTTTTTAATATATATCCTTCATTATAATAAATTGATTTTTTTAAAATAACATTTTAACATAGTTTTAATAAAGTTAAGAATAGTTTAAACTAAAAATTATTAATAATTAGATTTTGTACTCTTTATATT
>APFE030353967.1:0-21211 GCA_000404065.3 Pinus taeda
GCTTTCTTCGAGTTTATGTCCTAATACAGATGAAGAAAAGGATTATATGTCTCGAATTCCATATGCCAATGTATTAGGCTGTTAAATGTATGCGATGGTTTGTACTAGACCAGATATTTCACATGCAATTGGGATTGTCAGCAGGTACATGGAAAATCCGGGTAAAGAACACTGGTCAGCAGTGAAATGCGTGCTTCGGTATTTGAGAGGCACAAGTAGTTATTGTATTACTTATAATAAGAGTAGTGAATTTGTTTGCGGATATGTTGATTTCGATTTTGCAGGTGATTTTGATAAGAGAAGGTCAACTTCAGGGTACGTCTTTACTCTTGCAGGTGGAGCTATCAGCTGGATGTCAAAGCTACAGAACATTGTGGCTTTATCCACTACTGAAGCAGAATACATTGCTGCTTCTCATGCTTGCAAAGAAGTGATTTGGTTGAAAGGTTTGTTTAGTGAGTTTGGTAGGCTACCGGACAACATCAAGTTATTTTGTGATAGTCAAAGTGCAATACATTTGGCTAAGAATCCAGCCTATCATAGTAAATCAAAGCATATACCGATCAAGTATCATTTTGTAAGAAAGGTTATCACTGAAAGGGGAGTCTCTCTTGAAAAGGTGCATACAAAGGAGAATTGTGAAGACATGTTCACGAAACCAGTTTTGTTAGAGAAGCTACGCTGGTGTTTGGCTTCTCTTGGCTTGCAGAAAAGATAAAATAATAAAGAACAGGGCATCAGGCTAATTGTTGTCAAGGTGGAGATTGTTGAGATTTTTTGTTTTAATAAAATAGGCAAAAGTCTTAGTAGGTGACAACAATAGGAATTTGTTCCTAGATTAGCTCCAGTTTGTTGGGAGGGAGTTAATGCATCCTAAATTTGATGTGAGAGGATTTATGAGGCAGTTAGATCCTCTTTGCTATAAATCAGATGTCCATATGGATTGTTTTAGTGTGAGAGTTTGAGATGATTTAATTATGTAATCTCCTGTTTGATTAATAAAGAATTGTCGATGCCTATGTTTGGTGGACGTAGCCCAGATTGATTGGGTGAACCACGTTAAACCTCTGTGTCTTATGTGATTGATTTAATAGTTGTGTATATATTTTATTGATTGTTGTGCATCTGATCTCCAACATTCTTTTAGATAGAAACTCTTAGAATATATAAATTTTTAATTCTCCCTTCATTTTACATGTGGATAAGATTATTTCTTCATTAAATACTCTAAAACATTTTAAATATTAATCGACATTCTTTTAGTTATCTTTGTTTTTTCGTTAATATAATTCCTTTATATGTGCATAATGCCTTTGATTCGTAAACCTTGCATTTAACTAAAGGATATTGAAAAAATAGGAAAAAATGAACAATTAATAATTAGAAAATAAAGCAGAATTAGATGATTAATGATTTTATAATTTCATTAAAAATTATTATAAACTAATTTTAAAGTATTATAAACTTCAATTTATATTTTAACAAACTATATTTCATATATTTTTATTAAATAATTCTAATATTTAATAGGAAAAAATGTTGACATTTTTATTAATAGATTATTTTTGCGATCTATTTTTATGATTTTTTCTCTATGTGCTAGTTATGTGGATCGATATGTCTATTTTGAAATAGGACTTCTAAATATTATTTGAATTATGAATAACTATTAGGTGGATGATAGATATTTAAACTCTATGCAATGTTCTAGAATATTTTTAGAAGTATACACCAATCAAAAGCTGAGATTTAACTCCAAAGTAGTTATGTCTTTCTTGTCTTTTTAATTAAATTGAGTAATTAAAAAAACATCATATGAACAAGTGCAATATGAAGTGAGTTATGATTTTTTTGGCATATAGTATTGATAAACAGTGGTAGTTGGTCCATAGTATAGTACCAAAACCTATTTATAAATCAAGAATCTCCATAGTAAAGTGGGGATAAATCTCCATATTTAAGAATAATATTGGTCCATCGTTTTTAAGTATATATATGTTTAACCTATATATAATAATTTTTGACATTTTCAACTTTAACAATATGAATGTATTATGAAATAATTATTTTGATATTTATTATGAATTGATGTCTATCTATCTTTATTGCTCATTTAATTTAGATAATTATGCTAATTACTTATTTACTAAATTTTAATTTACTAATAAGACTTTAACAATATAAATATAGAATATTTATAATAATGCCTTTATCAAATTTCATTTCATCAGGTATAAAATACTGTTCAATTCGTGAATAATATATAGATATTTGAGAGAAAAACAATAATATTAGTGAAATTTAAAAAGAAAGAGATAAATAAAAAAAAATGCATTCAGAATTTATCCAACATTACGGATGGTGGCAATATATCGAGTTATAAATGCATAAGCAATGATCATAGGCATCTGTCTCTATTTTTCAATAACATTGAAGTTTTGTAAATAAATCTTGAGCGGTGGCACTTTTCTATATTGACTGTAAATTCGTTATAAACATTCTTAGTAACATTCCGCATTATTTTTATTTTTTTATAAAATATAGCTGTAAGGAAAATTATAATAATTGGAATATAAATTGTTTGACATAAGTTTGGCAATCATGGTTTCTACTTGGTTATTGATTTAATACGGTTGGTTGAGGAATAATATAACTATTGCAAACCATATGTTTATCAGTTACTAGAATTGATCCCTTTACACCATTATAAAACCAATTTCTAATCATAAATAGAGTTCTTAGATGGTATGTAGATTTGAGTTAGTTATGCAACATCATGTTGTTTGAAACAAATCCAGAGGTAAGGTTTTCTCATAGAGCATGTATTTTTAATAAATAAATTATTGCTATGTTTATATGTTGTTATTTCTATGTACTTGTTTTAATTATTTTGATAAAGCAAGGTTGGTTTTTAGTTATTTTTAAGTTAGTGGATTTAGGATTCTTATTTTATTTCAAAATTTCATGTTGTCAAATTTTTCTTGAGCATATATTTTTTCACTGTTTGATTTCATATTCATGGTAATTTGAATTGTATATAAAGATTTCATATTATAATAATTTGAATTGTATATAAAGATTGATGCATATTAACTAACTATTTTATAATGTGATTGAATATATATTTACGTTTTATGTCATGTATTGACTTTGTTTACTTTGATTTGATACAAATTTTAGTGTGTATTATATATAGTTTACTATGCATTTTTATGAGCGATTTGATTTTCATTTGGCATGTTGCTTAAGGGGTATTTCCCCTACATCAGATTGTGTTAGCTTAACAATGATTTTAATCGGCTAATGGATTTTGTGCTTTTAAAATTTAATCTGTTTTCATGTATGAAAATGAAAGGAAATCAAGATCATAATTATTCAATGAGAAAAGCAAGATTGTACAAGGAGCTAGGCATGTCATTAATAAAATAAGAAAAGATAAGTGGCACATCCATACATGAATGTCATGAAACTATGATGACAAAAGATTTAAACAATATTGCGATGATGTGTGAGCTATATCTAATATAATAATAATAATAATAATAAATCCATAACCATGTAACGTACTCATTTGTTCCATATGACTCACAACATCAATGTTTGAAACACTATATTAGTGATGGTGGGAATGACATGTTGAACATTTAAATAAAGGAAATGGATGAATCCATGCATATGATTTTAGTTCCTAGATTTATCTAAGCATATTATACTTGATTTTGGTTAATAGAAATCATGAGGTTAAGCTTTGTGTCAAATCCTACAATTTTATCATGTGTTTCTCAATAGGTGTGTTTGGCACCCAAATGCCTAATTTATGGTTCATAATTGATATTGTGTATGAATATCTTTGTGAATTAAAGTTTCCAAGTCAAATTACATATTAGAAGGAAGTAATATGTGTGAGGAAACTCTAATTTTGATTAAATGACTATTCACATGAAATTTCTACTCTAAACGTTTTGGGAAATTTTCATCAATTTTAGTGGTCTACAAAGTTTATTCTTTTAAGAAAAAAAAGGGTTTTGCCTAGAGTTTTAGGACATACAATATCAACACAATTTATATAATTAAATTGTAAAGTTTGTAACTATGAAACAATGATTAAATTTTTTTCCTATAATTAAGGTAGTTTCATTTCCTAGTTTATGAAAGAGGTAGCTTCATTTCCTAGTTTATGAAATATGTCATAATATGAGGTTAGCATATGGATTCCAATGAGTATTTAGAAAGTTATAAATGTGTACTTGTTAAATAACAAGTGTTTTGACAACATGAGGTTAGATAAAAGAGTTATAAATTTATAAAGTAAAAGAAGACATATTCATCCTTCTTATATAAGATACCAAGTCTTGTAGATTTAGAATCATATAATATGTAGAAACATCCATCAATTTCTTAATCATGTAGCCTGTGATTCCATATTTATTAATGATAATGTAGGGTCATTACTGGATTTGCATGAGCAAAGGTTATGTTAGTCTAGTTATGTTAAATATGGTTGATTATACTTTCCATATTTTGTTATCAACCTTCCTTGGACACATGACTTAATATTTCCTTGATCTTGTTAGGTCATAATTTGGTTTAAAAAGTTATTTATTGGGGGAATCTTATAATAATATCTCTCCTTTTGGCAATCATGGTTTCTACTTGGTTATTGATTTAATATTGTTGGTTGAGGAATAATATAAGTATTACAAACCATATGTTTATCAAAATGATCCCTTTACAACATTATAAAACCAATTTCTAATTATAAATAGAGCTCTTAGATGGGTATGTAGATTTGAGTTAATTATGCAACATCATGTTGTTGGAAACAAATCTAGAGGGTAAGGTTTTCTCATATAGTATGTAATTTTAATAGAGAATTATTGGTATGTTTATATGTTCTTATTTTTTATGTATTTGTTTTAATTATTTTGATAAAGAAAGCTTTCCTTTTAGTTATTTTTAGGATTTAGGATTCTTATTCCATTTCAAAATTTCATGTTTTCAAAATTTTCTTTAAGCATATATATTTTTTTTACTTGTTTTATTTAATATTATAATAATTTGAATTATATATAAAGGTTGATGCATACTAACTAACTATTTTATAATGTGATTGAATATATATTTACATTTTGTACCATGTATTGAATTTGTTTGCTTTCATTTGATACATTTTTTTATTGTGTATTATTGGTAGTTTACTGTGAATTTTTTATGGGCGATTTGATTTTCATTTGGCATGTTGCTTATGTGGCATTTCCCCTACATGAGATTGTGTTAGATTAACAATGATTTTAATTGGCTAATGGATTTTGTGCTTTTAAAATTTAATGTGTTTTCATGTCTTATACATAGGTATTCATAACTTGTTTTCATGTATGACAATGAACGGAAATCAAGATCATTATTATTGAATGAGCAACACAAGATTGTACAAAGAGCTAGGCATCTCATTAATAAAATAAGAAAAAATAAGTGGCACCTCCATACATGAATGTCATGAACCTATGATGACAGAAGATTTAAACAATATTACAATGATGTTGAGCTATATCTAATAATAATAATAATAATAATAAATCCATAACCATGTAACCTACTCATTTGTTCCATATGACTCACAACATCAATGTTTGAAACACTACATTAGTGATGGTGGGAATGACATGTTGAACATTTAAATAAAGGAAATGGATGAACCATGCATATGATTTTAGTTCCTAGATTTATCTAAACATATTATGCTAGATTTTGTTCAATGGAAATCACAAGGTTAAGCTTTGTGTCAAATCCTACAATTTTATCATGTGTTTCTCAATAGTTGTGTTTGGCACCCAAATGTCTTATTTATGGTTTATAATCAATATTGTATATGAATATCTTTGTGAATTAAAGTGTCCAAGTCAAATTACATATAAGAAGGAAGTAATATATGTGAGGAAACTCTAATTTTGATTAAATGACTATTCACATGAAATTTCTACTCTAAAATTTTTGGGAAATTTTCACCAATTTTAGTGATCTACAAAGTTTATCATTTTAAGAAAAAAAAAGGTTCTACCTAGAGTTTTAGGTCATACAATATCAACACAATTTACATAATTAAATTGTAATGTTTGTAACTATGAAAACACTGATTAAATTTTTCTCCTATAATTAAGGTAGTTCCGTTTCCTAGTTTATGAAAGATGCCATAACATGAGGTTAGCATATGGCTTCCAATGACTATTTAGAAAGTTATAAATGTGTACTTGTTAAATAACAAGTGTTTTGACAACATGAGGCTAGATAAAAGAGTTATAAATTTATTAGTGCTAAATCTTCAAAAGTAAAAGAAGACATATTCATCTCTCTTATATAAGATAACAATTGTTGTAGATTCAGAATCATAGAATATGTAGAAACATCCATCTATAGTATTTTTTCTCAAAATTTGTTAAAGAGTCTTTTTATTGAAATGAGTCTTCTCTCTTGCCATTATATTAGTTGTCTTAAATTCAATTCTAGTTCATTTGTCTGATGTCCAATTCTATCATGGTTGATTTCATGTATACAAAACAATTCTATAATGTACTGAGATAGTTTTCTTGGCCATCCAAGAACTCTAAGCAAATTTATTCATTAATTGACTAATCATTCGGGGTATATATAATTTTGGATCCATATACACCTAGAAATAGTGGTGGAATTCAAATTCATTTAGTTCTAATTGGATTTAAGGAATTATACAATATATTAGAAACATAA
This sequence comes from Pinus taeda, assembly GCA_000404065.3. Lineage (NCBI taxonomy): Eukaryota > Viridiplantae > Streptophyta > Pinopsida > Pinales > Pinaceae > Pinus > Pinus taeda. The sequence continues at coordinate 6,745 of APFE030353967.1, forward strand.
GTCATTCCAACAAATATAGTTATGAATAATTATATATGGTTGTATGCATGTTCACCAAATCAATTGTTGAGAGGAAATCCACCACCTAACTATATGAATCAACTATATATTCATCCCCATGCTATACCATGACACACCTAGGAAAAAAGATGAACTGATAGGGTTACAATATTACTCTTCCTAACTTATTCTCTCATGTCATAACTAATCAAGTCAATATTAATTATTCTAGGCACTCACCTAGCCATCAATTGGAATGGAACTCTCTCCTCCTTGAAAATACATGTAATATATTCCCTTTTTTCACACCATAATCCTCATGGGATCATTTTAGGTTCTAGTGGAAATAGAAAGTGTCCAAGGTTATTGATTTCCTACTTGAATGCAGTAAATAAGAAAAATTGACTCAAAATAGTGAATGGGAAACAACTACAAGGTTGTGGGTTTTAATTATGTCTTATTCACATATTGTGGATGTTGCAACTATGATTTTTGTCTTAAAATTGTACCATTTCCTCCCATTTCTTACAAAAAAGTGCTAAATTCCTCACAAGTTCTTTCCATCCATAATTCCATTGGGATCTCTACCCACTTCTAGGAATAGTAGCCATGCTTTTAAAATAGTTCTTCCATGAACAAGGAGAGAAGGAAAATTTGAATGGGAGAATAGATAATTCTCATGGGAGAGGAAATATTATAGGAGTGTAATAGTGATCCAAGGTAGATGATTACCCTCTAGGAATATGGAGATTGATAATGAAATGTAAGAAGTGACATTTTGTATATGATGCCTTCCCCTCTTCCCAATGATGCAACTTCTTGTACTTGGACATGCATAAACCAAAGATTAGTTACAAGCTTTCTAAGGAAGCATAAGAAAAAATGGTTGTATTTCTTAAAGGAAATATCTTAACTCAAATCATGCATTCACTCACTTTCTTCTTCCCCTCTTGTTGTATCATGGTATTGTTGTTGTTGCTTAAGAAACCTTTTTGGTTAAAATTGCATTAATTTATAATCATGCTTCTACATAATATAATCACACCATAAAAAAACATAAAACCATATCATAATTCTAGTCTAATATGATCCATATGCATTCACTAATTATCCCTTGACCTTGAACTCCACAATAAGAATATTTATAATATAATTTAACTCACACTATATAACTTTACTAATATCACATAAATCACATCAAATAAACAAAGAAAAAATTATAATATATTAAATTTTAAAAGTTAAAATCCAAAATATTAGAACTTTCATACCAATTACTAATATATAACTTAAATCTTTATCCAAAATATTATTTACTTTCATACTGAAGATGGTGGATCATCTGTCCTTAAGGATTGTAATGAGTGACCCAATTTGCTTCTTCTTTTTCAAAAATAAAATATAAAAAGTTATATATCTGAGAAGTTTTACATGCAGATATTATATATATTATGAGTTTTTTAAAAAGGAATTTCCTTCACTTTTATTAAATATACCTTCATAGTAAGATGAAAACATCATCATATTAGAATAATATATGGAAACAAAGTAGGGTGATAATGTCCTGATGCAGGAGCATCCAGCTAAGGGAGGTCATGGCTGGAGTATTTGTCTTTGCAGACAGAAGGAGTTTCAGTTAGTTTTTTTTTTTAATTTTCATTTAAATTTCTATTTAACAACATTTACGACCTTACGTTAAGTTGAAGGCTATCTAAGCCCACTATTTGTTTTTGTTTACATTCTTTTTATTTTTTGTTAAAATTTACTTTTAGAATATAGTCAAGAAAGAATAGTTATTAATGAATAACTAAATGTAACTACCGATAGCTTAATAACTGTACAGTGAACTTTACAAAAAGGAGAGGAAAAAAACTACTGTAATTAGCATCCTAGTATTGAATAGAAGCAAGAAACCAATCATTCTGAAAACCAAGAAAGTCTGAATCCATATATTACAGCCTAAATTTATTTTCTTCCTAACTTAATTAAATTCATGTATCCATTTCATAACGATGACAAAGAGTGAATAATTAACACATAAGCAAGAAGAATATGTGGACAAGTTCAGTAAAACAAGAGAGCTAGCTTGCAGAAGAATTGAGCATAATCGCTGTTAAAGGAATAAACAAATATCTACAGGTACCAATAGAACTCATATAATTTCCCTTTTACTAATTAATTATCAAAAAGAAATCATTGTGTACATATTTATGTCAAATATCTACAGTCCAAGATATAGTTTCCAAATACAGTAGGCCATGAAAACAGAGGTCCTCCATTAACAGTGCCAAATACAACCATGAGGTCACCATATGACCGATATAAATATAGTTCATAACTTAATAGCCGGAGGCATAAATACACAGACCAAGACACAGTGAGGCCGAAGCCAAAATCCTCAACAACAGACCCAAAAAAGACTGCTAACAACAAATGCTTCGAATAGACAGACAATGGAATAACAAGGAGCGACCCTGCCCAATACAAACATAGGTGTCAGGGAATAAGTCCAACAAACGGTGAGCCCAACCATTTACATGTGTGGCCAACAAACAGAGCCATAAGAACAAGAAAATGGAAACATAGTTAAGGGTTTAAGGGAAGACCACATACCGAAGGAGCTGAACTCGTGCGAATGATGAAGGAAGCCACGGACCAAGGTCACAGTCACAGAGCGCCCACTGCTCATAAGGAGCAAGAACAATCAATAACTATAAAAAATGAGGCAAAAACTTAAGGCAGGGAGGGAGAATTTACCTCTGGTTGAATGCTAGCTGAGAGCTGAGAGTCGAGCCACCCCGCAACCATGACCTGCAACAAAATTCCAAGAAAATAGTCAAACAGCGAAGCGAACACCTTGAAATCAAAATCATAATCAAAGCCAGCATATAGGAAAGACCCACAACCAAAATCATAACCAGAGCCGAACAAACAGAGACTAGAGACTGAGACTAGGGGTTCTTGACCCAAAATTTCGAAACCATGCTCAAAACATGAAACATCACCAAAGCACGCAAGTAGAAACCCTCACAGGGAATCATTCCCAGAGCTGGACAAGCGAAACCCTCATGAAGCAACAACCAGAGGCCAGAAGCCGAGACCTCAACGGAGCAGTAGAAAAACAAAGCAACAATAGAATGGTTGGGGTTAGGGTTTCAATGGGTTAGTGAAGAGGTGGGAGAAGCGAGCCCGAGGAAGAGGACAATTTCCCTCATGACATTAACCTCTCATACCACTCCATAAATTCAGCCAACTACAAAATAGTCAACCATACAATCAATATTTAATTTTATGTCGTAAGTGATCAGGGCTCGTCCCATCAAATTTTGGTATCAGAGCAGGTTAGAGTTAATTTGGTTTTTTTTACAAAATGGAAGTCAGGAGAAGAGGTTGTAGCAGAGCTATTCAAAGGGTAGTAGATGAAGGATTGAGAGAAGAGATTAGAATCTTGAATGCCCATTTGGTAGCAGTAGAAGCAAGAAGAAGAAGGGATCTGGAAGGAGGAGATGACAGTGATGGAGAAGCTATAGTTACGACAGATGGATCAGATGAGGAAGGACCTGAAATCAAATTGTTAAGGTTATTTTTATTGGCTAGCAGTAAGCCAAAGCTTGAGATTTCAAACTATGATGGTAGTTTGTCCACAGAAGTGTTGTTGGACTGGATTAGTGAATTAGAAAAATACTTTGAATATGAGGAGATTAGTGAAGATAGAAAAGTTAAATTCACTGCCACCAAGTTGAAAGGACATGTGGCCTTATGGTGGGACAATGTCCAAGCAGAGAGGAGAAGATCAAATAAGTTACCTATTAAAAAGTGGACCAAAATGGTCACCAAGATGAAGGGTCAGTTTTTGCCCAAAGATTACCAGATTGCTTTGTATTAGCAAGTGTAGAATTTGAAACAGGGAGGAATGACGATGAAAGGATATACCAAAGAATTTTATCGAGTGAATTTGAGAGAAGGCTACATTAAAGACACCCCATGAAAGACAAAATGGTTTGTGAATGGCCTAAGGTTGGAGATATTAGATGAGATAAGTATTCCTTCTCCAAAAACCATAGAGGAAGCATACCATAGTGCCTTGAAGGCAGAAGAAAAGATTGCGAGGAAGAAGAATGCTAGAAGAGGACATGGATCTAGTAGAGGGAAACGACAATCCTTTGGTAGAGGAAGGACTACCAATAACATTAAGAAGGCAGCAGTTCGAAGACCTCAGGGATAGTAGAAAAGAAAGGTAGCACTAGGGGAGGAAGGCCATACCAGCGAAGAAGGGGTAACGACAGAGGTAGAGGAGCTACCTACTAGTGTTACAAGTGCCACAAGTGGGGGCACGGGTCCTTTGTGTGTCCTAAAGGTGAATAGGTTGGACAAAGAGTAGAATATGTTGTTCAAATAGAGGAAGCAGAGGCACCACCCCAAGAGGTAGAGAATGTACCAAAGACAGGAGAGGACTTAGTCTTAAATAAGGTACTACTGAAACTAGCAAAGGAGACAGCTTAACAAACCCATAGAAAGGCATTATTCTGGACTGTGTGTAAGTCACATGGAAAATGTTGCAAACTAATTATAGACAATGGAAGCACTGTTAATCTAGTTGCAACAAAGATGGTGGAGAAATTGGGTTTGAAAAGGTTGAAGCACCCAACTCCCTATAAGGTGTCTTGGTTACAGAAAGGTCATCAACTGCTAGTGGATGAGCAGTGTAAGGTGGAATTCCATATTGGCAAGTATAGGGAAAAGGTGATTTGTGATATCATGCCCATGGATGTGTGTCATATTCTGCTAGGTAGACCCTGGTAGTATGACCGAAAAGTTGTTCATGATGGAAAAACACATTGTTACAAGTTTGTCAAGGATGGAATTAAGCATACACTAGTACCCATCGAGGAAGAAGAGATAACAGAGACTAGTGGGACAAAATTGATGCTAATGGGGGGAAAAGAATTTTTGAAATAGATTGAAGATAATGAGACAAAGTATGTCATTGTAAGGAGACCAAGAATAGTGTTGTTTCATACTGAAATTTCTAACTTACCTGAAGAAATCTAGGATTTGTTGCAGGAATTTAGCAACATTATGGTGGATGATTTACCAGATAAGTTACCACCAAAGTGAAGTATCAGTCATCACATAGATTTCATCCCCGGAGCTAGTTTACCAAACAAAGCTGCTTACCGGATGAGTCCTAAGGACAATGAAGAGATTAGGAAGCAAGTACAGGAATTGTTGGACAAAGGTTTGATACAGGAAAGTTTAAGTCCCTGTGCAGTTCTGATAGTTTTAGCTCCCAAGAAAGGAGGCGAGTGGCGGATGTGCACGGATTTGAGAACAATAAATAAAATTACTATCAGGTACACATTTCCATTGCCAAGAATGGGTGACATGATGGACTGCTTGAGTGGAGCAGCATATTTTCCGAAGATAGACCTGAAGAGTGGATACCACTAGATTAGAATAAGAGAAGGGGACGAATGGAAAACAACTTTGAAAACCAATGAAGGTCTGTATGAATGTTTGGTAATGCCATTTGGGTTGAGTAATGCCCCTAGCACTTTCATGCACCTGATGAATGAGATGTTGAAGGAGTTCATTGGGAAATTCATGATTGTGTATCTTGACGATATATTAATTTTCAGCAAGACCAAGGAAGAACATTTTTGACACATTAGATATGTTCTGGAGAAGTTGCAACAAAATAAGTTGCTGTTAAATTTAAAAAATTGCTCTTTCTTTTAGAAGGAGTTAGTCTATTTAGGTTTTGTGATTGCATAAAATGAGCTAAAAATGGACCCAGAAAAAATTACAGCTATAATCCGTTGGCCATCCCCTAAGAGTCTATTCGAAGTTTGGAGTTTTCACGGGTTGGCAAGTTTCTATCGCAAGTTTATAAAGGATTTTAGTGGAATATGCGCACCCATGTTGGACAAAAGGCAAGTCAGCCTTTCCATTAGACTGAAGCTGCAAAGAAGAGTTTTAAGATATTGAAGAAGAAGATCACTGAAAGGCCAATTTTGAGGTTTCCTGATTTTAACAAAATTTTCCAAGTTTGTTGTGATATCAGTGGTATAGCCATTGGAGCTGTAATCAGCCAAGAAGATAAACAAGTAGCTTATTTCAGTGAAAAATTAAATGAAAGCAGGCAAAAATACATGTCTTATGACAAGGAGTTTTATGCTATCGTCCAAGCATTGAAGCATTGGAGACATTATTTGTTGGGTGATGAGTTTGTCTTATTTTCTGATAATTCTACGTTATAGTATGTTATGCAACAACATAAGCTGAATCATAAACATGCAAAATGGGTTGAGTACTTGCAGAGTTTTACATTCATATTGCAGTATATCAGTGGCTAGGCCAACAAGGTAGCAGATACAAGTGTTGGGTTTTGAATACCTGAAGGACTTGTATCAAACAGATGTAGATTTCAGGGAGGCTTATGAAGCCTGCCAAAAGCCCTTGTTGAGGAATAATAGTTCATGGCTGGACTATAACTTATAGGAGGACCTGCTATTCAAGGGAGGACAACTGTGTGTTCCAGAATGTTCGATGAGGGAGAACATCATCCAGGAAAAACATAGTGAAGGTCTAGCTGGACATTTCAACAATGATAAGACCTTAGATCAGCTCAGTCATTTTTATTACTGGTCGAAGATGCGAAGATACGTGCAACGATATGTAACTAGGTGTAAGATATGTTAGTTGGTGAAAGGACACAGTCAGAACATGAGATTGTATACACCCTTAAGTATTCCAAATAGATCATGGGATTCATTCAGTATGGACTTTGTCCTGGGTCTGCTAAAGACACAGTGAGGTTTTGACTCCATCATGGTGGTGGCAGACTGTTTCTCCAAGATGGCACATTTCATCCCTTGCAGGAAAACCAGTGATGCTACCCATGTAACACACTTGTTTTTCATTGAAGTTGTCAGACTGCACGACTTACCCAAGTCCATTATTTTTGATAGGGATGTGAAATTCACAGGACATTTCTAGCACCTTGTGGAAAACGCTGGACACAAAGTTACATTTCAGCTCCGCTTATCACCCACAAACTGATGAGCAGATGGAGGTGGTGAAAAGGAGTTTAGGAGACCTGCTACAGAGTCTAGTTAGAAAAAATTCACGAATGTGGGATCGTGTACTTGCCCAAGTGGAGTTTTCTTACACTAATTCACCAAATCGAAGCATAGGAAGTAGTCCTTTCCAGATCTTGTATGGAATGCATCCTTGAGGAGTTCATGAGTTACGAGATTTGGGATAGTTAGAGAGAAGAAATGTTGACATGGAGGATTTCGCAAGAGAAATTAACGACCTACATGAGCAGGTGAAGTCAAAATTGCAGGACAATAGTCAAAGGTACAAACAGAAAGCAAATCTAAAAAGACGGGATGTACAGTTTAATGTAGGGGATCAAGTCCTAGCGCATCTGTGCAAAGAAAGATTCCCTAAGGGTGAATATAGTAAGTTGAAATTTAAGAAAACTGGACCTTGCAAAATTCTGCATAAGTTTTCTGCAAATTCCTATGAGCTACAATTGCCTCTAGGTATAGGAATATCGCATATCTTTAATGTGGCAGATTTATTCCCATACATTACCAGTCCTGAAGAGGATAGTTTGGCACAGCCAAAACGGGATACCCGGGAAGAGAGTAGTTCATGGATGAGACAAATGCCTTCAGCTCAACCACTTGAAATTGAAGGAATCCTTGATACCCATGTGGTCAGGCAGAGTCGAAGAAAGGAGTACCTACAATACCTCATCAAGTGGAAGAACCACCCCATTCAAGATAGTTTGTGGCTTAACACACGACAGATACAACGTGTAGGGTATTCTATAGAGGAGCTCATGGACCAGAGCCATGAATTTTCATCTACCCTAGGAGCCTGATGCAGGAGCATCTAGCTAAGGGAGGTCATGGCTAGAGTATTTGTCTTTGTAGACAGAAGGAGTTTCAGTTTTTTTTTTTTTAATTTTCATTTAAATTTCTAGTTAACAACATGCAGGACCTTATGTTAAGTTTAAGGCTGTCTGAGCCCACTATTTGTTTTTGTTTATGTTCTTTTTATTTTTGGTTAAAATTTACTTTTAGAATACAATCAAGAAAGAATAGTTATCAATGAATAACTAAATGTAACTGCCGACAATTTATTAATTGTACTGTGAACTTTACAAAAAAGAGAGGAAAAAAAACTACTGTAATTATCATCATAGTATTGAATAGAAGCAAGCATGCAATCATTCTGAAAACCAAGAAAGTCTCAATCCATATATTACAGCCTAAAGTTATTTTCTTCCTAACTTAATTAAATTCATGTATCCATTTTATAATGATGACAGAGAGTGAATAATTAACACAGAAGCAAGAAGAATATGTAGACAAGTTCAACAAAACAATGGAGTGGGCTTGCAGAAGAATCGAGCATAATCACTGTCTAAGGAATAAACAAATATTTACAGGTACCAACATAACTCATATAATTTCCCTTTTACTATTTAATTATAAAAAAGAAATCACTATGGACATATCGATATCAAATATCTACAGTCCAAGATATAGTTGCCAAATACAGACAGGCCATGAAAATAGAGGTCCTCCATTAACAGTGCCAAATACAACCACAAGGTCACCATACGACCAATATAAATATAGTTCATACGTTAATAGTCGGAGGCATAAATACACAGGCCAAGGCACAGTGAGGCCAAAGCCACAACCCTCAACAATAGACCCAGAGAAGATTGCCAACAACAAATGCTTCAGATAGATAGACAGAGGAATAACAAGGAGCGACCCCACCCATTACAAGCATAGGTGTCAGGGCACGAGTCCAGCAAACGTTGAGCCCAACCCTTTACTTGTATGGCTAACAAACAGGGCCATTAAAACCCAGCAAACAGAGCCATAAGCACAAGAAAATGGAAATAGAGGCAAGGGTTTAAGGAAAGACCACTTACTGAAGGAGCCCAGCCCATGTGAATGAGGAAGGAAGTTGCAGACCAAGGTCAAGGTCGCAGAGCGCCCACTACTCATAACGAGCAATAACAGTCAATAACTGTAGAAAATGAGGTAGAAGCTTAAGGCAAGGAGGGAGAATTTACCTTTAGTTGAATGTCGGATGAGAGCTGAGAGTTGAGCCAGCCCGTGACCATGACCTGCAACAAAATTCCAAGCAAACAATCAAACAAAGAAGGGAAAACTTTGAAATCAACAACATAATCGAAGTCAGTGTATGGCAAAGACCCATAACCAAAATCATAACTAGAGCCAAACAAACGGAGACCAGAGACTAAGACCAGGTTTTCCAAACCCAGAACTTTGAAACCATGCTCAGAACAGGAAACATCACTAAAGCATGCAAGTAGAAACCCTCACGGGAAATCATTCCCAAAGCTGGAAAAGAGAAACCCTCGTGAAGCAACAACCAGAGGCCAAAATTCGAGACCTCAACGAAGCAACATAATAGCAGAGCAACAATAGAATGGTCGGGGTTAGGGTTTCAACGGGATAGTGAAGAGGTGGGAGAAGTGAGCCCGAGGAAGAGGACAGTTTCCCTCATGACATTAACCCCCTGTACCACGCCATAAAGTCAGCCAACTACAAAACAATCGACCATACAATCAATATTTAATTTTATGCCGTAAGTGATCAAGGTTGGTCCCATCATGTCCTCATATCAGGAGATCATTGAAAATGATACATAGGTTTCATGTAAGGGTAGATGCTTTGCCTTATCATAAGCTATGTTTTCGTCAAATTACACCACCACAAATGTAGATTTGGGGGATGTTGTTTATTCTTTACACAAGGTTAACTAGGGAATGAGACTTTTGACAATATAAAGTTATCCAAATGATGCATTTGATATCAGTAGTAATTATGCTGAAAATATATTAGTATCAATGTGATGAGAATGCAACTTATCCTATGAATTCCACTTCCATTTAGCATGATGGTATTATCCTTGAATCTTCTATTAGTAATCACACATAACACTAATATTGTTAGTTTCAATATAAAGTTACTTTAGTTTCTTCTTGTTTAGAATTCACTTCTCGCTATGGATACTAGATCTCCTCACTTCTCATGCTGGGAGAATATCCCCTACTCACCGAACCAAAATAGAGATTTACATTGTACATATTTTCACCATCTTTCAACAATCTCCCCCATATAAAATCAAGAAGAAGATTAAATCTTTGGAGGACAATGTTAAAGTGGAACATGCATAGAAAGGTGACGGGGATGTTGATCTATTGGTAAAGGGATTTGTGTGATATCTCAGTACTAATTCCATCAGAGATACGAAAAATTTCCAAACTATTAAGATCTATTTCCACATAAAACATAATTATTTCTCATGCTTTTCTTCCTCAAAGAGTCAAATCATTGGGAATTAAGGAAATGGATGGAGACTTTGGAGAAGTAGAGATGACTTTTGGTTACTTTGTACTCATGGATGCCAAGGAAACATAGTGGATTTTTCATCTTGAAATTCGCAAGATGCTTGAAAGACAACCCTATGTAATAGCTTCTTCTTGTGATGCAAAAGAAAACCAAGATCTCCCCTAACTCCAAGTTCTGAACTATGGGCATTATGTATATTTTTCTCAATTCTACCTTAGTCTTTAGTGATGATTGCATTATCATTTCTCAGAATAAGGTGGGTTTGGTTTCCTATAGGGTGGATTGGCTTATTTTTCTCTTAGACTTTCACTTATTTTCTAAAGTTTTAATGACTAGTGTAGCCTATCCTCCCAATTGGCAGGTCAACATGTCTTTTGTCTTCTTGTAAGCCTCATTATCAAAAAGGCATATGAAGCACATATCTTAATATTTACAAGAAGGTCTAGTTTCATTTAGATATACTAACTATGTAGTCTATATGTATTTTATAATTATGGACTTTAATAGTTCCAACGCAATAGAATAGATTAACTTTCTCTAAGAAAGAAAAAAAAGGAATGGTGGTAATTTATGTATTCAAGCTTTTGTGATCCATAATGAATTAAGCAAAGTCTTTCGACATAACTCACATAAGAGAAATTTTGGCCGACACGTTTCGAACCAACACCTGTGGTTCATCATCAAGATCAGATGAAGAGGTAGACCATGACAAAGGCTTAAATGGAGAGCAATGTAGAGACATAATTTCAAGTAACAGTTATATTTGAACAATAATATTTAAATTATGGTATTAATTTATTAATATATTAAGAAATCAAATAGTTATTAGGTAACGGCTATATTAAATGACTAGTTTTTGACAAATAATATTTAAATAATGAATTATTATTTATTAAAAAATAATTATAGGTAATGGCATATTAAATGGTTAGTTTTGAAAAATATATTTAATAATTTATTAAAACCAATATTACTAGTTTTTGAATAATAATACTTAAATTAATTGATTAAAACAAATATTACTAGTTGTTGAAAATAATATTTATTATCCATATTTAGTTTATTAATTAATTAAAAAAATAAAATACGTAACGCTATATTGACAACTAGTTTTTGAGAAATAATATTTAATTAATTTAATTTAAATAAAGTCAACTCTAACGAAGGAGGAATGTCAAAAATTAAAAATGAGTCAAGACCTAATGATGCAATATCATTGATAATTAAAATAATTAATGGAAAAAAATAAATTAAAATATGAATGGAAAAAGAAATAACAAAAAATATAAATAAATCAATAAATAAATAAATATAAATATATATTTATATATTATATATATAATATATAATGAAAAATAAGTATTTAAATTAATTTATTTAAAAAAACAGTGTCATAACTCTAAGGCAAGAGGAAAATAAAAAATATAAAAAGGAATTCAAGACCCTAATTGATACAATCAATTGATAAATAAAAAATTATGGAATAAATTAAAATAAATTAAAAATAATGAATGGAAAAAGAAAATATATATCCAAAAAAGGTAATCAGTAAATAAAACAGGGTCAATAATAAAATATGGGCCTGAGGCCCATTAAACAAATAATAAAAATACTAAAAGTAGTTAAGAACGAATAGGATGATAAAATACACCAAGGATTTACGCCGAAGCTCTTCTTATAACTATGATGAATCACAGAAGCCTCAATTCTACAACAAATACTATAAAAAGGATGCCAATACTGACATAGATAAACAAACAAACAAAAAAATCCCAAAAAGAAACCTAAAAAACTAGGAGGATGGGATAGGGACCCAACTTCTACTAATATTCCAACCATCATCCCTATTCAAATTATTGGGTCTTTTTTCAATTTCTAGGGCCTCCCTCAACTTACGATGATGGAAGTGACTAACCCTAGAAACAACTTGGGCCTCCTCAATGCAAATGTGCTGCTTAGATTTATCTACATGCTCTGCCAAAGAAGAGGAGCGAGTCCTTCCATGCTTGATGTTAGAAGTATGCTCATGAATCCTTTGATTAATCGACCGACCAGTCTCACCAATGTAGGGATTCACACAAGAGCATGGGATAACGTAAACACCCTTCATATTCGTATGGTCCACTGGGTCTTTTACAGATCTAAGGGAGCTCTGGATGGTATTTAAAGGCCTAAAGGTTGAAGCCACCTTATGCTTCCTTAGGATCCTTGCAATCTTCTAAGTGGTCCCTTGGATAAAAGGAAGATGAACACAAAAAAATCGATCCTTGGTAGCTTTCTTAGCACTAGGACCTTTTTTAGCTTTGAGGAAAGCTTAGTACATTAGTGTCTACTATACCCATTATTAAAGAAAACACTTAGGAGATATGCTTTCTCCTCATTGAGATGGTTTTCATCAAAAACTTGTAAAGCTCTAGTCGTTAAGGTGTTGAGAACACCAAGATTTTGAGCTGGGAAATGATGAGAATTAGCATGAAGATATTGTTCCGTATGATTTTTCTTACGAAATACCTGATGAGTGATCAGGAGCTCAGGACCAAGTGTCGTAAAATGGTCAAAAATGAAAGTGCTCAGAACTGGTTCGAACCTAAATGACTGGATAGAGCTCATTCTCCTGATTTCGACACCGCAAACGGTTCGAAAAATGGTCTCTGTATGCAGACGTTATGCCAAAAACAAAATCACCCAATGAGTCTTAATTTATATTCCACAGAATATTCCTTGGAATATTCCAGGGAATATTCTTTTTGGGCAGCGAATGGCAAGCTGCCACATGGCAAGCTCAGAGGCCGCCATGTAACCTCGGTGACATCATGATGGCGTCAGCACAATATTTTGGCATATGTTAAAAGTTTGTTTACAACTTCCATGGATCGAACTGGCAACCTACGGTCCACAAGTCAAACGCCTTTTTGTTGGGCCACAACCGCAGTTCTTGAAAGGGTTATGGAGGCAAATTTATTTGAATTTTCAGGTTAAAATGGGTTGGGCCGAAGGGGGCTAGCCCCCATTCCATGTGACCCTTGCCCCATAACCGCGGGCCTAATTTTAACCGCCAGCACATAACGGTTATTTGTGATACATGGTCACACAACGCCGATAACCTACAGGAAACGGCCAGTTAACCACTAGTTCAGCATGCAATTCGAGGAAAAATGCGAGTTAATATAAATGCGTTCACATGTGCATTAAAGACCGACAATTAAATCCGGCAGTCAGGTCAGGATTTGGTGGAGGTTTTGGCGGAGGTGGCAAATTTGGTGGTACCGCCATATTTGGCGGGCCTATCTGGCCATAACTAAAAGTCTAACTGGAGTTTTTCAAGGGCAACTAGCAGTTGGGAGTAAATGGCCATAACTTTGGCTAGGAAAGTCCTTTTTGGACGATTTTTTATTTTATTTTGGGTCTCTTCGACATTCTGAAGCCATTGGCATAGGATTCATAGTCATCTAAGGTCATTTACAGGTGGTTTTTCTTCGTAGAAGTTTCAGGAGACAGTAGAGCCGAATTAGTTTGGGAGTTGCATTAGGAATTGTGCAGCCATTGAATGTGGAACAAAGGTCCATTCTGAAGGAATTCAGCATTCTAAATCCATTTCTATAGCTCGTTTTTCTTATTGAGACATTCTTCTCACTGTTTAGCTTCAGGGAAGCTTCCACGACCACTAGGGCCAATTCAGTGCTTGAGTTGTTCGGGGGCCATGTTCATCCATTTTTGGTGATTCAAAAGCCTATATCTGCTATTTTCGACCTTCTGAGTCTAATGGCAGAGGTTTCATAACCAATTCAGGTCATCTTCACCTCAAAATTCTCCATGCAAGTTTAAAGGGTCATTAGGGCCAACTGGGGAAAGTACTATATAAGGTACAATTTCACTGTTTAGTGCTTGGGAAAGAGCATGATTAGCTAATTCCTATCTTCTGATTCTGTATTTACAGTCATATATGTCTTTTGAGACACTCATATTCTTGTATTAGCCTTTGTAGCATTTTTAATACAAGAGGACAAGCCTAGTTTGAGAGGCTTGGTCCAGCATATGTAGCCCAGAAGGGGTGA
>APFE030353972.1:0-26519 GCA_000404065.3 Pinus taeda
GGGTTTCATCCTTTTGGCATTTTACAGGATCTACCTATAGGGGTTGAAGGTAAAACCGTTAATCTAGATGTGGAGGTGGTTGATGCCCCTTTGGATTACAACCTTCTCTTGGGTCGTAGTTGGTCTTACACTATGACACCTGCTGTTTCATCGGTCATTCAGCTTATAAAATTCCCTCATAATGGAAAGATCGTAACCTTAGACCAGCTGCAATACTTTTCATCCAACCGAGCCTCTGCTGAGAGGATTCAACATGTTGGTAAAGCGACGATCCCTTATAAGGATGTTGGTGTAGGATTAGTTAAAGATTCTAGTTTACTGGGCACTTTTCCTTTTCCTCTTATCAACGCAACGTCTTCTACTGCAACCATTCATATGATTTCATCAGAAACCATTATTAATGATGATCTGTGGATCATACCTTCTGAATCTGAGATAGACTCATTCGGTACCTTTAAGCCTTTGAGTCCGTATGAACTTGTGTATCAGACTGTGCAGTCGTTTTCCGACACAACATCAACCCAAATCGACTTAATGAATGTGGTCCACGAGGAATCACTTTCAACATCAAACTCGGATTTAATAACATTTTCTGAACTTGTTCACACGGATGAACAAATTTGTTAAATCCTATACGCCGATGAGTTACCATGGGAAGATCTTCATCGGAGATCTTCGTTTTTACCCAAGAGTTATCATTTTGAAAATGATTTTTCATCAATTTTTACGACTGAATATGTTAAGGATGCTCAGAATCCAATGAAACATCCCTATTCCGAGTTAAACTTGGGAAATATTTCTCGAACTATTCCCCTTTACATTTCAGTTAAGCCTGGAATTGTTGAAAACATTCATATAGGTGCCTCTTGTACGGAAGATGAAATTCAAACATATAAGGACCTATTTCAAGAATTCCACGATGTGTTTGCCTGGTCATATGAGGAAATGCCAGTAATTGACCTAGAAATTGTAATTCATGAAATCAAAACTTACCTGGATGTTAAACCCGTCCGGCAACGTTTGCTTCAAATTCACCCAAGAAAAGCTGCTGCAATTAAAGCAGAAGTTGAAAAATTACTCAAAGCAGGTTTCATTTATCCGATCCTGTTAACGGACTGGGTATCGAATATTGTTCCTATTAACGAAAAGCAAGGGACAATAAGAATATGTATCGACTATAGGGACATTAATCGAGCATGTCCAAAGGACAATTACCCTACTCCCTATATCAATCAAATCATTAACGATCATGCCGGTAGTGAAATTTTCTCCTTTATGGATGGCTTTTCCGGATACAATCAAATGAATATTCTACCTACTGATCAACCAAAAACGAAATTCATTTGTCCCTGGGGGACATTTTTTTATTGCAAATTACCTTTTGGGCTCAAGAACGTCGGGGCAACTTTTCAACAGGCCATGTCTTACGCTTTTCATGATATTAAACACATTGTGCAACCCTATCTCGATGACTTTCCTGCTCATTCATTACATCGAGCTAATCATCTCGTCCATTTAAAAGCAATTTTTATGAGGTGTAGGCATTATCGGATTAGGTTGAATCCCCACAAGTGTGTGTTCTGTATTGAAACGGGTCGGTTACTGGGGTTTTTTGTTTCGAAAGCTGGCATTCGCGTCGATCCCTCGAAGGTTGAAGCCATTATCAAATTGCCTGCTCCTTCGAGTCTTCTCCAACTCCAAAGTTTGCAGGGGAAAGCAAACTTTTTACGTCGATTCATCCCTTACTACGCTGAGATCACGAAGGGTTTTACTCGGTTGTTGAAGCAGAATAATTTATTCTTTTGGGACGAGATAACTGAGAAATCTTTTGATGTGCTAAAACATGCATTGACCCATGCACCGCTGTTGCATCCTCCCAACTACAACCAGGACTACTTCTTGTATCTCGCCGCTTCCTATTCCAGCATCGGAATGGTGTTAGTTCAGGAAGATGAATTCGGTACTGAACATGTGATATATTACCTTAGTCGCATGTTAAATCCAACTGAGCTAAAATACTCACATGTGGAGAAATTGGCATTGGCAGCTGTTCAAGTTGTCCAACGTTTTCGTCATTACATTTTATTACGTAAAACTACAGTTATTTCTGATTGCAACCCTATGATCTATATTTTGACCAAGCAATTGTTGGGGGGCAAGTACTCCAAATGGATTGTTATCCTGCAGGAGTTCGACTTGGAATTTCAAAAGTCTACGTCAAAGAAATCTTTAGTTTTTGCGGAATTAATGTGTGACTTCCCACGTGCTGACACGGAAACTGTGGCAGAGGAACCCATTATAGACAAATCCTTGTTTCTAATCAACACTTTAGATCTGTGGTACGGGGGTATCATCATTTATCTCCAAACCCAAACCTTTCGTCCAGATATTTGACGATCGGACCGTCAAAAAATACGATTCCAGTCCCAACAATTCAAAATTATTGGAGATACTCTTTATCGTTGTGGGGCAGACTCTGTTTTTTTACGTTGTTTGACTCATGAAGACGCCGAAAGGGTCCTCAATGACCGTCACTCGGGAGCGTGTGGCGGTCATATGTCTGGGTATGCCACTACCCAAAAGATATTGCGCGCTGGCTACTTATCGTCATCTATGTTTAAAGATTGTATTATTACAGTCCGAAAATGCCACAACTGCCAAATTTTTGATCGAAAGATGCGTGCTCCACGTGCTCCTCTTCACCATATAATTGTCGTTGGTCCTTTTTCCAAATGGGGTATCGATTTTATTACATGTAACCCTCACTCGGCCGGGGGGAATGCATATATTATCCTTGCAGTAGATTATTTTACCAAGTCGGTCGAGGCGATGCCTACATTTGAGGCAGACGACAAAACAGCTGCGATTTTCGTATTCAATCATATCATTGCTAGGTTTGGTGTTCCACAAGCGATTATCATTGATCATGGGGTCATTTTCGAAACGTTATGATGACTGAACTTACGGACCAGCTTGGCTTGCGTCATGACAGTTCAGCTCCTTATTATCCACAAGCTAATGGCCTGGTTGAAGCCATCAACAAAGTTCTCGTCATCATGATCCGACGAATCATTGGGATTCATTAGTCGAATTGGCACAACATGCTATTTTCAGCGTTGTGGTCATATCGAACCTCAATTAAAACATCAATAGGGTTCACTCCTTTCCAACTAGTTTATGGTCTGGAGGCCATGTTACCTATTGAGTGTGAAATCCCGTCATTGCGAATGGCCATCGAGTTAATTCCAGCCACTTCCAAAGAGGAAAGACGTCTGTTATACTTGGATCAGCTAGATGAGAATCACCGTGATGCTGCATTAGCGATCGAATCTCATGCCAAACGTATTAAAGCTCAGTATGATCAAAATGTGACCGCTCGAAATTTTTCGGAAGGAGATCTAGTCCTTTTGTACGATCAAGCAAATGATAAATTAGGCGCTGGAAAATTCGTGCCTATGTGGCATGGTCCCTATGTTGTCAAGAAAAAGCTAGTGAAAGGGGCCTATGAATTGGTAGACATTGACGGGGTCTCTTTAGGTAAACCCATAAATGGTCTTTACTTGAAGAGGTATTATGCTTAAAATGAGTGTGGATATTTTTTAGTTAGGTTAGTTTTCCCTTCTAGTTGCTGTGTTTTAAATTAAAAAGTGTGCTTAGCTTAGAGAGTGAGTTTTTCGTCGTTATTCCTGCTTATCTTGGTTTTACTTTTGATGTCGTAGATATCGACGCCTCTCCAAAAATACATTGGTTTCGCTGATGGTGCTTGTCGTAGTACACGGAATATTTCTTCCGCAGCTTGGGTTATCTATTCTCCCTCTGACGAGTTGGTATCTATGCATGGGGTAAGCCTTGGTCAAACAACAAACAACATTGCAGAGTATAGTGCAGTGATTGAGTTATTACTTGAATCTATTTCATTTGGGATTCAGACTTTGATAGTGAGGTTAGATTCTGAACTCGTTGTATTACAGCTTAATAGAGTATATGCCATTAGAAATCGAGTTTTATTAAGATTATTTTTGAGAGTGCGTCTCTTGGAATGTGAATTTGACTATATTGAATATCAGCATATTCCAAGATCTTTAAATACATTAGCAGATGCAATTTCTTCTCAAATGTTAAGTAGACATGTGCAATAATCATACAAGTAAATTTAAAAACATTTTGTAACATGTTTAACAAGACAAGCTGGTAATAATGATATCATATATATAGGAGTGTGTCAAAATAATGCATCGTCCTCGATCATAGGTTGAAAAACACCTTATGATCGGAAAAAATGATAAGTACAAAAAGAAAAACCGTCATATGTGACTACAATAGGCGATCATCCCATCATTGGTGACGATCTCGATACGAAACCACTGCATGGGCAACCTTACAAAGGAACCTCCTAAAAGGTCCTGGGACTCCAATCACATAGTGCTGAAGTCGACGAGGGATGTCATCTATACTAGTGTCGGGCATGTCCCCTGTCAGGCGCTCTAAATGGCTCTCCAGCTCGGCTAAGGTCTCTGCTGATTCGTCTTGTGGGGCTGGAGCCGGTGCAACTAGTTGTTTCCTCTTGTAAGGCTGGAGAGCGGGTGGTCGCCGTGGGCCCACATCTGCATTTGAAACTTTTTACTATCAGTTTTGTGACGATATAAAAACAACAAAAAATTAAAATTAGGAAAAATGTTGAAAATGATTTTACCTGCATCATCCCATTTCTCTCCTGGGGGAAGAGCCATGTCTGGGTCTCCATGAAAATCAACCCCAGCATAAGGGAAGTCCTGAATAGCAAAAACCTGGTTTTTTAACCATTAGAAATACTCAGGTTTGAACCGAACGACCTTGGTCCCCTTATCAGGATGAGGGCCATAACTGCAACCCATCGCATCCGTTTGGGCTCTCGAGGAAGCCCAGCTCCAACAGTAAGCTGCTATGGGATCATCATCGGAACCCTCTCCAGGCCAAAACTCACAACTATAGCCCCATAACCAAAGGTCTTTAGCTGTCCGTTTTTGGTCCTGGTCAGTTGGCCCTTCACATTGGCCAACACAGCATTGCACCAGTTGAAAATGGTGCCTCGAAAGCAATCAACTGCCATCCACATCTGGGATCCGGTGGCAACGTGTAGCGCTACATTGCCACAGAGTCTGGTAGCTGTGAATGCTATAACCATGAGCTCAGGAAGGGATATGGTTTTGATATCTATCCCTTTGTCCCGGTTCTGGGCATTGCAAAACTCTAGGCGGAGGCTCTCGACAGATTGGCCACCTGCCCTGGGCCAAAATAGAGTCAAGTGTTCACCCCTCCTCGGCAAACCAATCAAGAAGTATATGTCAGCTGGCTCGATTTCAAGCTGGTTTCCACCAATAAAGAAACACTGGTCCAGTATACTCCATCTATCAACCAGTCACTGCAAAAAGTCCACCTGGGCCCTCATGCTAGGTATGGCCCAGAACTTGTACAAGCCACATGCCTTCAATGCATCGATCAAAGGTTGATGATTCATCGCGGCGAGGTCCACACTCTCGTGCTCCTGTTCTCGCCGATCAAGCATGATGTATATCCTCCAATCAAGTAAAAATGTGAATTAGAATATGCAAAATTGATTTCATTGGGTATTTTTTGAGTTAGTTAGGTTTTTGTAAACCTATGCACGGGGTATGCACCCCCTTCTTAGGGACAGTGCGTGGGGTTCGCACCTTGCCTTCACGGTAGGTGCATACCCCCGACTTTTTTCCCATTGCAAAAAATTCGGGGTACGCAGGTCCCCTGTGGTGAACCTGCAGGCCCCCGCGCGTGGGTTTCTAAACCTAAAAACCTCCTAAAAAAAAATTTAAACCCTAAAAAACAATTTCAAACAGACAAAAATGAAGAGTAGGATGATGTGGATTACCTAGAGGAGATGGCGTTCGATTCCAACGGATGGACTTTCCACAATCTTCGCGGGAAGTTTCTAGTCAAAAGCCCTTTTTTCTGAACCAAACCTCAAATGGTAAAAATGAATGGTAAAAAGTCCTTTTTATAAGTTTTTTGGGTAAATAAATTCTAAATTTGTTTATGTTTCACTTTAAAAAGGTGTTTTTTGCAAAATTTTAAGCTATTATTAAACAGGTATGAGTAATGTTTGAATTTTTGTTCAGGGTAATGGATTTTCAGGCTAAATCAATCATTTTCAACGAAAAACCATTACAAGCACCTTTAAGCTCTTTTCTGACTCCTAAAACATGAAAATATTGCCAAGTTTTTCTTTTTAAGCTCGTTAAAACGGAACTAAAAAGACGGTCCTCTTACAGCCCTTTTCTGACCGTAAAAACACGAAAATATTGCCGAGTTTTTGTCGTTTCAAATTCGATATTGGTCATAAAATGACGTGTCGTTGATTGCTTTTTTACTTTTTCGGATCAAAGGCACTAATTACGAAAAGTACTTCTTGGTCGTAAAAGATCAAGTGGTTCTCTCAAGTATTATTTTATACTTTTTCGGGCTTGGGAGACACAAATTTACGAAAAATTCAGCCGTGGAGTCTTCTTAAGTTTTTTCAGACTCTCTAAAAATGAAAAACGCCGAGTTTCTCCTATACTGGACTCGTTAAATTTCGACAGTAAAGGACCTATTCAATTAAAAATAGGAACGAAACACTCCTTCTTAGGGTTCTAATTTAAACTAAGTTGAACTCATCCGAAGGGTGAGCTTCTAATCAAGCATATGTTATCCTCCTCAAGCTTGTAAAAGATAAAGAGGTACTTGCCAGAAATGGTGGGGGAAAGAGAGAAAAATGAACCTGTTTGTCATACTTTGTAACCACTCTTGAACATGACACTTTCATTCACCTGGGTTGGGAAATCCTTTGCCTAACAGTTGATCAAACCAAATTGAAAGTCTTCAGCTAGTTTCTGGGTATTAACTTTGGGTCAATTGCTACCAAACCATTTGTTGTGTCGTTATGTGTTCAAGAGGTTAGTGTGAATAAGCCATTCATCTGGAAAAATATCTACCATTCCATCTTGACCATCCCCGAGTCAGTCCTTGCAACTAAATTTCTTCAAACTTGATCTATGATTTTGTGTTGTGGGCTTGCCTACGATGAATCGCTTTCTATTGACTTCAGCTCTTTATCTAGAAATATGATCTAGAGATTGCCAGTACCTTGAGATCTACATGCCTCAATGGCAGGTTTCTCGTCTTCAACGACATGTTGCATCATTGACCTTCGATTGAAGAATTCGGTGACATGTTCAACATCGACACATCTAATCACATCTCATGGATTGTACTGAATACTTTGAGAGCCATTGTCATTATTGGTGGTTTATCTCACACTTGTTAACAATTTACATCATCAACTGGTAATCAAGTGGTTTCTACAATATTCGACTTCGACACATTTATTCACATGGATAGAATCATACTATTTTGAGGAGTAGAAATGAAGACCATGGATCTAGTTTCCACCATCCAGGCTGCAAGGAATTTTGTATTCATTATGTTGTAGACTATTCATAAACAAATTGTTGGGTCCATACTGTGTCTACATGTGTTTATACTAGTGATGTATTACAACATCATTCCTATATCAGAGCAGTAGTTAGTTTTCTAATTAGTTTTTGGTTTCCTAGTCAGTTTTGATCTGAGTATGGGAATGCCTACCTTAGTGATGATATGATCTCATATATATATTTTGAACTTGAATTTTTTTTTACAGGTTCCAACTGGGCTCTCCACAAGATAATCCTCGAAATGATAAAGTACTTCGCTCTTCTTAAACGATAAATGAAATCCTCATCTACTACAAACTTCGAACTTTAGGGGGCAATCTATTACACAAAAATATCATCACCATGATTATTTGCAGTCAGTATGGATCTATCATCACTTATACAGGCCTCCTAAGCAAGTCTTAGACCTTAGCTCTTCATGTCAAGATTTGCAAAAGAGAGAAAGACTTTGAAAATCAATATTACTCTGGTTCCGCACTTTCTCCTACTTTTACCTGCGGACCCGCATCCTTTGTTCATATTACCTGCGTACCTACATGCTCTGTCTGTAAAGGGGTGGTTGTGTACCCCTGTAAAAGTCAAAAAGGCACAAGTTTATCCTAAAAAACTCACTTTTGGGTTAATTCTAGATGTTTCTAGAAGGATTTTGACGTGGATTGTTCGCTCCCAGGTGGTTCATGCATCCCAAAAGAGAAGGAGCTAATCCCTTGATAGGGGGAGCTATCCCTTTGAAGGAGGGCTTTATCCCTTTGAAGGAGGACCTAATAACTTCCCTCCATTGCACTATAAATTAAGGCATTGGGTCAGTGGCTAGGGAGGTTAGAAGCTGAACTTTTGAGGGTAAATGCTAGTGAAATCAAGACTTCCTATTTGAGCTTAAGAGGAGAGATCACATACCTTTTTGGTTTCATTGGGGAGTGAGTGAAGCTTGTCAAAGTAGAGGAGACTTCTTGTTGGACCCTGGGAGGAGCTTGTACAACGTCAAGGCACAGGTTGTAAAGTTCTTCTTCATTTGAATTAATACAATTAGATTCATTTTTCTCAACAAATCGTCTTATGTGGTTTGTTTCATAATCTCCTTGATCATTATCATGAATATGCTTTATGATATTGGCTTTTCAGGTGCTATTTAATTTGGTTTGCGTGTTTGTGTTTGCAGAATTACACTTCAAGGAAGCTCATTTGGAGTGAGGGAGCGAGCCTTCCACAAACTTGCATTGGACCCAAGGTAGGCCTAAAAAACTTGTTTTCCTTTGTTTTACTTGCATATTTAGAGAAAGATAGTTTTTGATTGGCTTGCTTGTCACTAGATATCTTCAGATATTAGGAAGGCCGATCTTGTCCGCAACCTCGACTCATTCCGCGTGACATGCACCACATAAGCTCCACTGCAGTGCAGGCAAGGGTAGGTTGGCATATAGTTATATTGTTTCACTAAGTGTGCAGTTATATGGGAATGATGCACCACATAATTTCTACTGCAGCACAGGCAAGGGTAAGTTGGCATATAGTTATACTATGTGGCTGAGAGTGCAGTTATATGGGAATGATGCACCACAGTTTCTGATTGAGATAATTTTACATCTATGCTTATTTATCTGAACTTCCTTTTAGTAAATGGACATTTGTTTCTAGCTATAAGTGCTCACATACATTCGTGGACCTATGATATGAGGAGTTTATGCAGATTGGAAATATTCGGGATATAAGGTTCATTTCTCAGATTTGTCATTTAGACACATTCAGAATATTGTTTGATCCTTTTTTTTCTTCCCCTCTTGCAGCTCCATTTGTGACCCTACAACCACATTACTTCTAGGACATATTCACTATCTTCGCACTTGAAATTCTATATATTGTTATTATTTTCCTCATTGTTATCTATATTTTATATTGTATCATATGTGACCAATTTCTCTTACTTTGTCGGTGTCCATATGCCTTTGTGGATTCACATTCTTAAGATTGCTTATCATTCCTCGCATCAAGACTACGGGTCTTGTTTATATACCACCAACTACACATCTGTATGGAGGAAGTGGATTAGATTTTTCACCATCTCCTGACCTTGCAAAAACTTTGGTTTTAGATGTTGCAACTGATGGTGGACATGTTTGGGCTGTTGTTGCTATTGTTCTAGCTATGGATGATACTTATGTTGTTTTTCACAGTTGCATTGCATTTTTTTCTTGTTTGATTGTATCTGGTTCTGCAAGGGTGGTGAACTATTTCAGTGGATCTTACAGGAATATATCACATATCTATGTTTTCTGAGAAATTCAAATTTTCAGAGGTTTCTTGTCTATGAGGTTAATGGAAGTTTTTACGAGGCATTATAATTTCGCCACATGGAGGTTTTAATTACCGAATGACTATTGTCATTCCATCATGTTTGTTGAGATTTCCAGCTGGCCCGGGGTTGGTATTTTGGATCTTCCCATCTATTTACATTAAATTTTCTAAATTGGGAACTCGATCAGCAGTGGGGTGAAACAAGCTATATGTGCCGTGGGCTTTACATGCTAACCACCTTAGCTCTTAATGGGACAAGTGTCCTCATGGACTGCTTCTCGAGGTATTTTTTAATCTTATGTGTGTCCACTCCATCGACCACCTGATTGGGTGGGGATCTCCTCCATATATTTATCCTACATATCCTTGACACCAGTACCTTGCTTACCTACTCTCTCGCTTCATGTTGGACCAGTCACCCCACCTCCCTTGTTTCCATCCAGAGGTCTATGGACCTATCAGATATTTTTAGACCAGACACCTCGAAACATGAATCTTACATCAGAGCCACCCTGGATGTTGAATTGGAACATCTAATCATTCCTTCTCTGGCCTTGCGACCAGCTCAACGGACTGCCCAACCCACTCCCCACCTAGACGCCCACATATCATCTGATTTCAATGTAACATCATTACTACCCAATGTAAATAACATTCAATAACATTTACCTAAGGGGGATATTTGACTCGGCTCACATGTTGAAAATCCTCACTCTGCGAAGTGCCACAACATCACTCGGCTCCTAGACTAGAAACTCACGTTGAATGATCAAGACTTCTCCATAGACAAAGTTGTTGAGTTCTGGATAGGACGTCCTTCTCGATCTTGTGATCAACCTAAAAAAACGAGCAGTAGTGGGCCACTGGTATTTCTCGGATTTATAGGAAGAGGAGATGCGAACATGGGTATCGACACACTGGAAATTGCTCCTTGCATACACTCCTATGTTCAACCACCTCATTAATTCTTGGTATAGCTTACACTTGCTACACTAAGAGGGCATGTAAAAAATCCACAGACTGTCGTGGGTTCAAGGACACAATTTTTATCTCTTCACCCTTGGTATATTGGTTTTAACCCCTCAAAGATACCCCTTGCAATAAATTAATTTCATTGAAGCTATCGGGGCTCCCCATTGAGTTCTGGACCATAAGGCTATTTACACACATTGGAAATGTAATTATTGAATTCATTTATGTCGATCTGAAGTGTTTAGGAGCTAGAGACAAAGGGTTTCCTAGATTTTGATAGAATGCAAATTCTCTGGAAGCCTTCCTACGCATATAGACTTGGTTTGGGATAAAATCCACATTCATCAGAGGTTGGATTTTTGGAGCATTCCATTTATATGTCTTATTTTCCATGATCTAGGGACCTTTTTCTTATAGATGTATCAAAAGAATCACATGTAGAAATTGCAGCTTAACATAGAATTTTAATGTGCACATCAAAGAAGAAGAAGAAACACATAAGGCATAAGAAGAAGACAACAAGACTTGAAAATGGAGTTCGTCCAAATTGGACTATGTCTCCGGGCCCTACTCGATCAATGGGGAGGCCTTCATTCATTAAATGGCATGAAAATAAGAGAATACAATCATTAGTTACATAAAAGGAGTATTATACCTCCACTGTGGAAAATGGCTAAGAAATGGAGAAATCAGGTAGCGAAATGGATAGCACCATTGTGCCCATGGCATCAAGAGGGGATAAAAACATATAAGATTTGCCCAATTCAGACAAAATGCACTTTCCGCTCTCTCCTGCAAGCTCTGCCTTGAACTGCATGCCAAAATCCTCTCCCCTACACTTTTTTCATGCATCACATTTTATAATACTTCCTTTGTTTCATGTTCTGCTTAAATTAGGGGTTTGTTGTTTAGAATATAATTCGTTCTATCGAATGGATCGGCGGGTGCAACAAACCCTGAAAATAGGCCTTTTTTGTTTATACGCAAATACACACAGAAACACTCACAAACTAAAAACCCCTAACTTCAAATTTTATCAAATCAGGCTTATAGACCCATCGGGTATGGCCCTTTATCGCAAATCACTATCACTAATGTCAATGGCCCTATATATCGGGGGATCGCCGATCACTGATATTTCGATTCGCCGATCGCTGATACGCCGATCCTTGATTAGATAGTCTAGATTGCATCGCATGTCACTATCACATCCCCCCTTGGTATCTAGGATCACCGATCTCCCGATCGTCGATTTAATCCTAGCCGTTGATCTGTTTTCCAATCCGACTGCGAAGATCACGCATCGCGGATTGGCATATCACAATCGCAATGGCCTAGAGGTCTTGGTCTTATGCCTTGTGTTTATCTGACTCGATCCACCGATCGTAATCACTAATCGCATGTCTTAAGTCCCAATATCAGCCATCGCTTGCCCCTGATTACGATTAGTCAGAGATCGCTTATCGAGGGTTCCGCTACCCTTGCCTTAAGCTCGCCTTTTGACTTCTTTGATTTCGATTTTCCTTTTAAAGGCTAAAAACCCAATTTTTAGGGAAAGAGCCTCATTTTCCAAAGGAAAAAGACAATCTTCTTTTTGCCATAACTTCATCATCCAGACTCAGATTGGAGTGTCGTCGTACCGTTCGAATCAAGGTGACAAGCACTTCGATCTGGTGTCAAGATACTTTCCTTTCTGCCACTTTAAATTTGAGTTTTTCCATGTCGTTGTGTCTGAATATCCACCTGGATCAATCCTCCCCATTGAGGAGATTTTAGACCGCCAAAATATTTTATTAGTTAACTGGAAAGTGAGGGAATTGTTCCCTCACCCTTTCCTTCTCCAACCATCTTGCCTTGCTGGGGTGCATCCCCTTGAAACCAACTCGAAGGTATTCCACATCTCCTCACGATGAAGTCCTGGTTCTTCTGTCAAGGATGATGTCTTCAGGTAACTGAATGAGATACTTTGGTGCAAACAAAGGCAAACCTCCTACAAAGTCTAGCAACACACTTTCCCATTGATGACTTAGAATAGGGAGTGGTGTGTAGAGCCCAAGTTTTCTATTAGAGGGCTTTGAAACAGAACACATCACACAACCCTTTACATAGCAAGTCACAATTTCCTTCATATGAGGCCAAACACAAAATCTTTGTACATGACCTAATGTCTTTTCGACACCAAAGCGTCCATAAACAAGAGAGGTGTGGGCCTGTCGAATTACATGTACTCATTCCCATGTGTAAATGCATAATTTACCAAGGTGATACAACAATTTCCCCTACAAGTGATAGTTGTCCACCCGTGAACCGTGGGTTAGTTTTGCATAAATCTCCTTAAAGTCATCATTCTTAGCATATTGTTCAGCATAACTCTCAAAAAACAACAAAGCATTATGAAAAATAACAGAAACAAAAATAGGAGGGTGAGATAACTATCGACCACTTTATTACTAGTGCCCTTCTTATACTTTATTACTAGATGAAACTATTGAATAAAACCCATCCACCTAAAATGACGAGATCGTTGCAACTTGGTTTGTGACTGAAGGTACTGCAAGGGCTGATGATCCGTATGGATGATGGTCTCCTTGCTGATCAAGTAGTGTTTCCCCTTTTTCACACTCTAAACCAAGGTATAAAGCTCCTTTTCATAAGTGGGATAGTTTATCACAGCCTGAGATAACTTCTAAGAATGGTAACATATCGTCTTCTTTTGCTGCATCAGTACAACTCCCATGGAATAACAGCTGGCATTAGTTTTGATCTCGAATGACTGTTGGAGATCTGGTAAGGCTAAGACTGGCGCGGTGCTGATATTTTCCTTGAATGTTTCGATGGAATTCTGTTATCTTCCTCCCCATTGGAAGACCTTTTTCACACTTGTCAATGTGTACAAAGGTGCTGCAATAACAGAGAAATTGGTAGTAAATCTCCTCCAATAATGGACTGCACCTAAAAAGCTATGGACATCGGTTACACTAGTAGGCTTAGGCCAATTTACAATTGCTTGAACTTTAGAAGGATCAATTTGTAATTGACCATGACCAAAAATATGACCTTGGTAACCCGAAGAGGTTTTCCGAAACTCACCCTTTGAAAATTTTACATAGAGTTCTTCATTTTTCAATACATCAAGAACTTTCTTCACATAACACACATGTTCATTCCAAATTTTACTAAAGACAAGGATATCATGTAGATATACAAGGACAAATTCATCAGTGAAAGGCCTAAAGAGATCAATCACGACCCTCATGAAAGTGGCTGGAGCGTTGCAAAGTCCGAATGGAATCACCATCCATTTGAACAACCCCTGTTTGGTCTTAAAGGCGGTTTTCCATATGTCGTACTTTTCAATTCGGACTCGGTGATAACCATTGTGGAAATCTAATTAGTTCAAATAAACAACATTATTTAACTGATCTAATAAGTTGCCAATGCGTGGAAGGGGGTAGCAATTTTTCACTGTGATTTTGTTTAGTGCGCGGTAATCCACACACATCCTCCATGTGTCATCTTTATTTGGCACTAAGACAATCGGTGAACCACAGAGAGAAGTGCTCGGCCTGATCACCCCTTAGTCCAGAAATTCCTGCACCTACTTTTTTATTTCCTCCATATCAATGGTCAACATCATGTACATGCCAATATTTGGTAAAGGAGCGTCATGCTGCAAATGGATATCATGTTGGATTTCCCTCTTTGGAGGTAGTCCCTTTGGTTCCTCAAACAACTCATCACAATTAGAAATTAATTCACATAATTATTTTTTATGTTCCTAGTCACAACCTTGGAAAGCATCAACTAATTCTACATCTTTTCCCCTTACAACCATAAGCATGCAACCCTTATTAGAATTCACCAGCCCTTTTGTTTGTCCTGCGCTTACAAGGCTGGCATTGATTTTATTTTGATGAGCCCTTACTATATATTCTACCCTATATTTTGTGATTTGGTATTTGATTTCATGACAAAAAAAGACTACCTTTCTATCATATAGATACGAACTCCCTAACACCATGCCATAGATATCGAATGGGATCACATCTAGTTCTACTTCATCCACTAGCTTAGAAGCGATTACAAATCTTACTTTACACTGCTTGGTTACATTCAGTTTTGCTAAGTTATCATATATCCATCCAAGCAAATAAGGTTTCAAATGTGGTTTTGTTTCTAAGACGAGTTTCTTTACCAAGGATTCTACAATTAAGTTTGCCTGGGATCCAGTATCAAATAGAGTTTCTACTTTAGTATGATTTACAACAACTCTGATATGAAATAGCTCAATTCTCTTTTGATCATTAGGAAGGGAATCATTTACAGAACTAGTGCCTTCATGCGATTCAGAATTAACATGAGGTGTAAGACTACCTTTTGTTCATGTTGTTGTGATTAATGCTTCATCTCCCGAATTGGATGCAAGGTGTTGTTGCACAGTTTCCACCATCTTTTGCTTACCTTTTCCTCCATACTTCTTTGGTCTCTTTTCTGGGTATTGTTTCCAACAGTGATTGTCATCGTGGCCTTACTTTTTGCAGTGATTGCATTACAGCCTTTCTCCTTCTTTGGATACTGTTGTTTTCTTCTCCTTTCCTTTCCATTTTGCTTCAGATTTTCGATTGGGAGGTTTGAACGATGGTTTTCTGCAATGATCATCTCTTTCATTTTTGCCCCTGTTCTCAATATGAATTGCCTTCACACTGACTGAGTCAATAATGGTTGGTTCAAACAACAATAATGAATGCCTAATGTAACTATGTAGTGAGCTAATGTACTTAGTTACTACTTCAGGTGTATCAAGTGAAATACCCAAATTAAGTGTTTGCTTTCTAAACTCCTCTGTAAAACTCTGAACATCCTGATGTTTTCCTTGCCTTAAATACTACCAATTCATTAATGTTTTTTTCTTGTAAACCAATGGATAAAATTGTTCCTTTAACGCAGAAATAAAATCAGGCCATGAGGAAAATAGGTTAGCCACATTCTTACTGTTTTTCAATTTTCTCTCCCACCAAATGAGAGTGGTGTTTCTCAGCCGTAGAGAGGCCAACTGAATCTTTGCCTCATCCTCCACGATTTGTTGAATCTTGCAGTAGACCTCAATCTACCTAATCCAATTATTAAGATTTTCTGCATTACTTTCACCATTAAACATGGGAAGATCAAATTTGACATCTAATTTAAAGAAAGGTTTCTTAGATGCATCCCTTGAATTTTTATGATTATGATGGTGAGAGGAAGAATAACTTTCACTCGTGGAAGGAGAAGGAGGGAGTTATTCTCCACCATTTCCATGTGCTGAACCTTGTTCTTCTGGGTTTCTCTCTTCTACTTTCTCCAGCCTTGAAAGCAACTGACCGACATTCTCTGCCATCAAATAGAAAGTTTTGTGGAAATTGCGCTCCTCCTCAATACACGCCTCTTCATCTACCATGCTTCTCCTTCGATGTGCACGTCCCACTTTCGGATCGAAACGCTCTAGCTCCCCCATGCCTCTTTGGAGCCTGTTTATTGTTAGCATACAAACATGAAATTCACATCTAAAAAGACCTGCTCTGATATCATTTTATCTAGGGACCTTTTGCTTATAGATGTATCGAAAGAATCACATGTAGAAATTGTAGCTTAACATAGAATTTTAATGTGCACATGAGAGAAGAAGAAGAAACACATAAGGCATAAAAATAAGACAACAAAACTTGATAACAGAGTTTGTCCAACTTGGACTATGTCTATGAGCCCTACTCAATCAATGGGGAGGCCTTCATTCATTAAATGGCATGAAAAGAAGAGAATACAATCATGAGTTACATAAAAGGAGTCTTATACCTCCACTCTAGAAAATGGCTGAGAAATGGAGAACTAAGATGGAGAAATTGATATTACCACTGTGTTCGTGGCATCGAGAGGGGTTGAAAACATATAATATTTTCCCAATTCAGACAAAATGCACTTTCGGCCCTCTCTTGCAAGCTCTGCCTCGAACTTCATGCCAAAATCCTTTCCCCTCCACTTTCTACGTGCATCGATTTTTATAACACTTCCTTTGTTACAAGTGCTGCTTAAATTAGGCGTTTGTTGTTTGGAATAGTAGTCATTCTATTGAATGGATCGGTGGGTGCAACAAACCCTGGAAATAGGCCTTTCTTGTTTATACACAAATACATGCAGAAACACTAAAAAACTAAAAACCCCAGACTTCAAATCTTATCAAATCGAGCTTATAGACCCATCGGGTCTAGCTCTTTATCACAGATTGCTATCACTGATGTCAATGGCCTTGAATATCGGGGGATTGTCGATTGCCAATCACCGATATGTTGATCCACCAATCGCTAGTACACAGATTTGTCGATCGCCGATATGCCAATTAGATCTAGACCGTTGATCTGTTCCTTGATCAGATGGTCCAGATTGCATCACATGTCATTATCGCATCGTCCCTTGGTATCTGGGATCGTTGATCTCTCGACCATTGATTTAATCCTAGCCGTTGATCTATTTTCTGATTTGACAGCGGAGATCGCACGTCGCTGATCAACATATCGCAATCGTAATGACTAGAGGTCCTGGTCTATGCCTTGTGTTTCGCTGACACAATCCGTTGATGCCGATTCACCAATCTGATCGCTCCTCTGATCACAATAGCTAATCGCATGCCTTAAGTCCCGATATCGGCCATCGCTTGCCCCCAATTAAGATTAGTCGGAGATCACTAATCAGGGGTTCCGCTACCCTTGCCTTAACGCAGCCTTTTGATTTATTCGATTGTGATTTTCCTTTTAAAGGCTAAAACCCCATTTTTTAAGGAAAAATCTTCATTTTCCAAAGGAACAAGGCAATCTTCTTTCTACCATAACTTTGTCATCTGGACTTGGATTGGACTGTCATTCACACCATTGGAATCAGGGTGACAAGCACTTCGATCTGATGTCAAGATACTTGCCTTTCTACCACTTTAAATTTGAGCCTTTCCATTCCATTGTGTCTGAATATCCACATGGATCATTCCATCACATGGGTCATATTATGGAAAAATGCCCTTTATGACATAAGGACAAGGGTGTTGTGGGTGGAGTTTCTTATGATTACGATGGTGTTGGAAGGGACGCTGATAAACAACATGGCTAAGTGATCGATGGACCCAATCATAAATTTCATGAAACTCACCAACAATAATCAGGCACCTCATCTTGAACCCTCCCCGTATCTCCTAGTTTGATTTTTAAGGAGCATTCGTCTTCCACTTCCCCTATCGCTATACCATCCTCCTCCCCCGCACCTCTCCTATTGATTCGAATGACTCGGGTATATTTTATTTTGTTACCTCACCTCCACCGCCTGACCCCCCCCACCCCCACATATCTGCCCACACTTCCCCTCCATCGATTCTCAGGACATCACCTCCACCGCCCTCCACCTCCTTGATGACTATTGAGAAACTGGAATTCAATTAAAATTCCTCCCTTATGAGGACTCCAATGAATCCCAAACATCCTCCCTTTTCATCTCCCCACAGCTCCCCACCCTTCCCCCGACTGCCTATATCATTCCCCATGAACTCGATGGATAGAGACATTGAATTTTTTCTATCAAACCCAACTTTGGACCTAAAAACCCTATCCATCCACCGGGAACATCAAACCTCTCCGACTGTTATCCCCAACTTGGTTCTTAATATCACCTTTTGTCATCGGAGAAGCAGGGAAGTAGACATTTTCGATGTCAGCCTAAAATAATATGCATCTCTTTTGCTCATTCTTCCTCCCTTATTGATATCCCTATTGGCGCCTCATTTGAACCTCAGGCCCTTAGAGAACATTCAATCAGCCTCCATGCAACATGACTCTCTGCCTTTTCCTTAATATTCGGGGTCTAGGGGACTCACAAAAATTCCTCTCCTTTAGAGAAATTTTCTCATTTGTGCATCTCCACATCATCCTTATGCAAGAATCCATGAAAAATGCTCACCGGGTGCTTGAATGCTTTAGAAAAAATTTCCTGGATTGACATATGGTGGTTGTGGACTCCTTGGGACTTCATAGGGGTTTGGTGGCACTGTGGAATCCAATATGGGTGGCTTTCTAGGCTTTCAGGTGTTTTGTAGGTATATTTCTCACTAAAGATCTCAGGGGATTAGCTAATAGATTTATTATACTTAATCTATATGCTTCATATCGGGATACAGTGACATTTTGTGACCAATTGGAGTCATCTCATGTTCTCAAAATCCTCATTGTTGCCAGAGATCTTAACACCACTTTTACACCTAATGAATGTTGGGGTTTGGTTCATAGGAAGGATCCACTTGTGAAGAGGTTTCAATCGATCTTCAGTGATAACGATCTGATGGACATTTGACAACAAACTACTACACTCATGTGGCAAGTTCCCACCATATTGCCAAGCAACTTCATCGGTACTTGCGCCACAAAAATATGATTGAGAGAATGGGATTCCTACAATCGGACGCCCTGAACACTTTTATATCGGATCTCCCTCCCATCACATCACTATGGAGAAGAGGGGATATGCGTTTGGGCATGCCATTCAAGTTCAATCGAATTCGGTTGGAGGATGCATACTTTAAGACCGTGATTGGGATTTCTAGACACACCACAGGGAAGTAGACTATCCTCCCATGTAGGCCATACATGGGAAACTAAATTCCTTGAAATCAAAGTTAGAAAGTGGGAGCATAAGAATAAATTGAACATGATTAAGGAATTAGCAGACATAAAAAAGGAGATGGAAAATATCCATAAGATCTTGGATGCAGGGAACCCTTTACTAGATCTCATCAAGAACATGAAGGAGTTGGAGGAAAAGAAACAAAGGATCCTACACATTCAGGAGGTCACTTGGAGATCGAAAAGTAGGGCACTGTGGCTAAACGAGGGGGATAGGAATACAAAATTTTTCCACAGGTATGCAAATTATAGGAGGAATGTCAACACCATATGGAGTATTAAAGATTGACTTAGTAACATGGTTCATTCATACTCGGAGATTCAGAAGGCAGAAGTAACCTTTTTTGAAGATGCCTATAGATCATAGGGGGGAACAAGTCTTGAGGACCATATTTGGGGGTCGGAATCCTACCCCACCATGTTCGACTTGGAAAAAAATGGGGAATAATACAAGCCGATTAATCTAGATGAAGTTCACACAGTTCTAAATTTTTTTGGGAAAGATAAATTCCCTAAACTGGATGGACGGTCGAATTTTACATACAGTTTTTTGATCAAATTGGACCGGAATTAGTGCAGATGGTTGAAGAAACTATAATTGGGGGACACATCGCATGAGCTAACAACTCTGTGTTCATAGGTCTAATTGCAAAACATAGTGAATTGGGGTCTTTTACAGACTACAGACCTATTTCATTGTGTAATCTGGTATACAAACTTATTTCTAAGATCATTGCACTTATAATTAAGTCTACGCTATCCACCTATATTTCTTCATAGCAATATGGTTTTTTATAGGATGGATTGATCCATGATGTTTTTGCTATAGCATATGAATGCCTACATTCAATTCACACTAAGAAAATGGATGTTGTTTTCATGAAGATGGATCTTCAAAAATCCTATCATTGCATAGGCTAGGCTTTCCTCCACGTCCTTCTACATAGGATTAGACTCGAGGTGCAAAACATTGAATGGATTATGGCATGTGTTTCATCAATTCAATATGAAGTTAATATTAATGGATATCCCACAAAATTATTTGCTGTTGGAAGGGGACTCTGTTAGGGATCCTCACTATCACCTTTCCTTTTTGTTCTTGTCATGGATGGACTTAGTCATAAAATCAACGTTGCATGTTTGGAGGAACAGTTCCAAGGACCCACTGTGGGTCATGGCATAAGGGTATCGCACAGTTTTTTCATGGATGACATATTTTTATTTAGAATGCTATCAAGGAAAAAGTGGACTACACTCCATTACATCATTTTCATGTATGGAATCACATCAGGTCTCATTAAAAATAAAGTAAAATCCCATTTATTATTTGCGGAGGGGCAGCAGGAGGAGATTAATTATTTCTCAAATCTATTTGTAGTGGAAATGAAACCAATTTCTTCTGTTTTAAAATATGTGGGTTTCAACATTAAACCAAATAATTGCAAGGTCAATGATTGGTTATGGATCACTGACAGTTTCCACAAAAATATTTCTAGATGGGAACATTGGTGTCTGACCCTGAGAGGCAGAGTGTTGTTAGGTCAGTATACTACTAGCGTAGCCCCTTATTGTTATTAGTGCAACCCCCTTATTTTATTGTTGTGCCCATGTAGTCCCCATATTGTTGTTATTTTTCCCTATAAAAGCCCACTATTGTTATTATTGTTCCCTTACAATATTATTGTTATGTAGGCTCGTATTATATTGTGACCCCTTAGAGTCCTATATATAGAACTAAGATCTTGTGATTTGTTATCCAAAAAAAATTATTTGTTTAATGTAAAGGGGGAACTTCCCCCTCGAAGAGCATAATTTTGAAGTCGTTGATCTATCTTTTCTTCTATTTTGTGATTTGGTTGCATAACATTTGGTATCAAAGTTTTAGATTCTAGGGTTTCGGTACTATAAATAGGTCATCGTGACATTTTCATTATAAAAAAATTTCTACGAAGGTTAAAAATTGAATTTTCAGATCTTGGTTCGCTATATTTTCAGAGATATGATCCAATGAAGTTAGGGTTTCCACATGATCCAAAATTTCGACTCAAATAAGTGATCTTGGGAAAATCATCATAACTTTCTCTATGAGCATCAGATTTAAATTTCATAAAAAGTGACAGAAAGAGGATGGTCTATATCTTTTTAGGTATCATTTTTAGGGTTGAAGGTCAAAACAGTTACATGTTGCACTCCATAAAAGGTCGATCTATTGAATGAGTCTACAATGAGGTCATCGTGGCACATTGGGAAACTCTTTCTTGAAGAATCCAATCACGATCAGACTTGTGGAGTTGGAAAGACAACTTAGAGGGCTACCACAAGACAAAATTTCACACCTCGGAGATCCAAAATTACATAGATACAACATATTCAATATCTGGCTCCTATAAAGCAAGAAGAAGGTGTTTGTTTTCTAAAATTTGCATAAGTTTTGCCTGAAAAAAAATAGTTTGAAGTGATTCAAAAGTACTAGTGGAGCATAAATATCATTAATTGATGATTCGAGGAAATAAAATTGAAACACCCAGTAAACAACCTAAAAGCTCTACTATGACACATGAAGGAGAGGAATAAATGCAACATGATATATCAAAATTATGTGACCAAGTGCAACAAATTTCTCTCTCACAAAAAGTAACATTGATAAGATGGATGGTTTTAAGAATGGCATGGAAGATAAGATAGATGGTATAAAAATGGAAATGGGAGTTTTGAAAGATGGTTTAAAATTAGGCATGGAATCAATGATGAATATCAAGATAGAGGGGTTGAAGGAAGGTTTGGAAAAGTTTCTAGAAGAAAAGAGTCCCAGTGGTGACAAGGAATCCATCAAAATCATGATGAAGACAAAATGAATATCAATTACAATTTTAAAGACTCCAATGTGGGGTTTAAGAACCACCACATTCCAAAGATAGATATGAGGAATTTTGATGTAAGGATATTGTGACTTGGATACTAAAGATGGAGCAATATTTATATCTACATGATGTACAACCCTCACAAAAAGAACATATTGCATCTTTGTGTTTAGAACCTAATCAATTTGTATGGTATATATGTCTTTGTTTTCGTAAACCACTTTTCACCTAGTCAAATTTATATAGTAAATGATAACACATTATGAAGGTAGAAAGAGAAACACCTTCTTTAGTCAATTGATAAGTCTCAAAAAAATGGGCTC
Organism: Pinus taeda; assembly: GCA_000404065.3. Classification (NCBI taxonomy): domain Eukaryota; kingdom Viridiplantae; phylum Streptophyta; class Pinopsida; order Pinales; family Pinaceae; genus Pinus; species Pinus taeda. The sequence continues at coordinate 22,629 of APFE030353972.1, forward strand.
AATGGTGGAGCACATTAAAGACTTCCAAAAATTGAATATTAGGGTAATCGATATTCTAGAGGAGCATATGATTGATGCCTTTATGGGGACCTTAAAATATAACATCCAACATGAGGTTTGGCTTTGGGAACCTGATTCATTGGAGAAGGCATTCAGGGTGACAAGAAAACTTGAAAGAAAAATTATTGCAACAAGGAAGTCTAACACTCACAAGTATAAAGATGGAAGTGTTGCTTTTCTTAGTCTTCCACAACCTACAAGGTTGACACCATACCAATTAGAGGAACAAAAAATAAAAAGGGCTTTGTTACATCTGTGAGAGAAAATACACTAAAGGCCATAAGTGTTCCGAGACGAAATTATTCTCCATATATTGTGAAGAGGAGGAAGAAAAGGAACCAGAAACATCAAACAAGGAGGAGATACACAAGGAACCAACCTAGAGAAATAACAAATGAATTTGACCATATCTTGTAATTCATTGGACGGAATTACCACTACTCAAACTCTCAAGATAGAAGGACATATCAAGAAGAAAAAGGTAATATTATTGATTTATTCGGGTAGTATGGGTAGTTTTATTCATTGTAAGATAGCCAATGAATTGAATTTCTTCCTATATTCAACACCAGAGTGTCAAGTAATGGTTACAAATAGAGGAACTATAAATTTCTCTAGAAATTTTCATAATATCAGGCTAACCATGGGGGAATATGTATTGAATAGTCCAATGCTTTCCATTCCAATGGGTGGTGCTGATTTTGTACTAGGATTCCAATGGTTACAATCTTTGGGGATGATAACTTTTAATTTTCAAGAAACTTTCTTAGCATCTTTTTGGGAAGGAAAGGAAGTTGAATTAAGGGGTATCATAGGGAAACCAAGAAAGATAATAAGCTCTAACGGCATGAAAAAGCTTCTTGAGAAAGAACAATGAGGTGTAATTGCATAATTATGCTCACTAGATGTTCAAACATCGACATCATCTATTTCTCTAGATCTCCAAAATGTCCTAGACAATCATTCCAAGGTATTTGAGACTCCCAAATGCTTCTCATCTATTTGTGATCATGATCATCCTATTCATTTGATTCAAGTGTTCCCCTAAACATCAAGCCTTACATATATTTGTATGCCCAAAAGAGTGAAATTGAAGGTATGGTTGCAGAAATTCTAGAGGTTGGTATAATTACACCTACTCAAAATTCTTTCTCTACTCTAGTGGTATTGGTGCATAAGAAGGATGGATAATGGTGCATCTGTCTGAATTATAGGGAGTTCAACAAGCTCACTATTAAAGATGAATTTCCCATTCATGTTATTGATGAATTGTCAGATGAATTACATGGAACAATTTACTTCACCAAGTTGGATCTTCGTTCAAGATATCATCAAATTATAATCAAGAATGAAGACATTCCGAAAACAACATTAAGAACTCTTAAGGGTCATTATGAATTTTTGGTCATGCCTTTTGGCCTTACTAATTCACCTTCAACATTTCAAGTTTTGATGAATTCCATTTTGAAATCCTTCCTTAGAAAATTATTGTTAGTATTTTTTGATGATATACTAATCTACATCAAGTCTTGAAAGGATCGTGTTCAACATGTTGACAGGGCGCTCAAACTATTGGAGGAGAAACAATTATATGAAAAAACCTCCAAATGTTTCTATAGAGTACAGGAGGTGGAATATTTGGGTCATATTGTATCTCATGAGGGTGTTAAGGTAGAACCTAAAGAAATTAAAGCCATTAAGGAATGGAAAATCCCCAAAACCATAAAGCATCTTCAAGGATTTCTCGGGATCACAAGGTAGTATCCAAGTTTATTAAGAATTATGGGAGAATACTGGCACCTCTAACATCATTATTGAAGAAAGGTGCATTTTCTCAGATTCTAGAGGAAACTAAGCCCTTTGAACATCTTAACGAGGAAATGTGCCAAGCACCGGTCTTAGCTATGCCATACCTGACAAAAACCTTTAATGTGGAATGTTACTCCTCATGGAATGGAATTGGTGTTGTTTTAATGCAAGAATGAAGACCCATTTCTTTTGAAAGTCGTCCAATCAAAGGAAAATATTTACACAAACCTATTTATGAGAAGGAAATGTCAGCAATACTACATGCACTAAAGCAATCGTGACCTTACCTAATGGGATGACACTTCAAAATAAAAATAGATCATGACACTATTAAATACGTTTTGAAACAATGATTATCTTTAGAAGAGCAAAAAAAATGGGTCACAAAGATGTTGGGTTATGAGTTTAAAATTATTGACAAAAAAGGGAAGTAAAATGTTGTTGCAGAGACACTCTCAAGAAAGGATGAGGATGTGGAAGGATTTATTTGTGCCATTTATATCATCCAACCATATTGGATAACTGAAGCAAGGGATGAATGGAAGAATAATGAAGTGTGGATGCCCATTCAAAATTTGCATGAAGATCCCATTATATATGAAAGAGTTAGCTGCAAAAATGATTCATTATGGTACAAAAATGACTTATATCTTTTTAAGAATTCCCAACTCAAAAAAAATATGCTTTTGGAATTGCACACCTCTCCCTTAGGAGGGCACTCAAGATTTTTAAAAACTTACCATAGGTTCAAGAAGGAATCTTTTTGGGAAGGCCTCAAATCTAATGTGAAGGAGTTTTTGGAAAAATGTTTGGTTTTCCAACAAAATAAAGTTGAGACAACTAAGACCTCAATTCTATTACAACCTTTAGCCATTTCAATTCAACGTTGGGAGGAGGTTTCAATGGATTTTATCATAGTTTTACCCAAGTCCAAAGGAAAGAGTGTCATCATGGTGGTAGTCGATAGATTTACCAAGTATGGACATTTTTGCATTATCTCATCCATTTAAAGACTAGTACAGTTGCTATTGCATTTATGGAAACAATAAAAAATCTACATGTAAACCCAAATATTACTGTAAGCGACAAAGATCCCATTTTAAGTGGAAATTTTTTCACGAAATTATTTTATTCTTTGGGTACTCAATTAGCTCATAGCTCATCTTATCATCCTCAATCTGATGGACCACCAGAGATAGTGAACACATGTTTGGAAGGATATATTAGTTGCCTTGTATTTGATAAACAAACATAATTGTTCAAGCGGTTACCTCTCGCTGAATGGTGGTATAACACTTCCTTGCATACTACAACAAAAACGACCCAATTTATGGCACTTTATTCATATCATCCACCATCCATCACATCATCTTTAAGATAAAATTCTTGGTTCAAGCAATTGAAGATCATATCGAACATCAACAACAAGTTCTCCAGCTTTTAAAGGATAACCTCACTTTTGCGCGGAATGGAATGAAGCAATAAGAAGATCAACATCGCAACGAAAAAAAATTTCATGTAGGCGACTAGGTATTTTTACAATTACAACCATACCAACAAATGTCCCTCAAGCAAGCTAAGAAGGATAATAAATTATCACAAAGTAATATGGTCCTTATAAGGTGTTGCAAAATATTTGTACTATGGCATACAAATTGGAGCTTACTGCATCTTCTCGAGTGCACCTAGTTTTCCATGTTTCATGCTTAATGAAGGTTATAAGTTACAAGCTCCCAGTTCAAACAATATTGTTAGAAATTGAAAAGGAAGGAAAAATCGTATTGGAACCTCAAGGGGTCACAGAAATAAGAACCGACCGCTATGAAATTGATCAATTTCAGAGCATCTCATAAAGTGGAAGAAATTACCTCCTGAATATTCCACACAGGAGGGTGAGAATTTTATTTATAATCATCCAGAACTATGCAAGCATTGAGGACAATAATGTTTTGAAGGATAGGTGCATGTTAGGTCTCTATACTACTAGTGTAGCCCCCTATTGTTATTAGTGCAACCCCTTAT